>CAMXCT020001186.1:163860-171840 GCA_947184155.2 Cladocopium goreaui | reverse complement strand
GGAGAATAAACGTCATTTCCCTTTGGTGAATCATTTCAGATCCTTGTGGCTGTTCCAAATGAAAATGAAACGTATCCCCTCTCCAGATTTGCAGTTGACACAAGGCGCTGCACATCCACAAATGAACGTTCTCGGCGGCTCGGCTTTGAGCTACGTGCTGGGCAAGACGCTCCGATTTGGAGGCATTCAGACGATTCCAAAGACACCATGGTGAACACTTCGGGGAAACCCAGATATGTTTAGGCCTAAATACCCATAAGGCATCGTACAGGCGACAACGACCAGCGTACGTGCTCAAATCACCCTGCCTGAGACCAAATCGAATTGCTGTGAGACCCTGCATCTGGCTCTGGTGGGTCAGTTGGCTCTGATCACTGCAGTAGACTTCCAGCAGATGACAATTGGACTGGTGCCAATGACGCTCAACTTGTTCCAGGCTCATGTGTCTATGTTTCTTTTGCCAGTAGTTCCACATTTCAGCATAAATCGGGTTTTCCATTTCCATTTCTTCATGAAAAACAGTCTGAAAATACTGGACGTCATGAATTTGAGTGTTCGGTTCTTGAAGTTTCTGAAAACCTACATCATCACATATCCATGGAGCTCATCCACATTCTGGCCGGATTGGATCACTTGTTCGATGCGCTCAGAGGGTGCGTCTGCATGATCATCTGCAGCTGCTGGGAGATCTGGCTCAGCATGTTCTCCATGTTGTTGATGCGCTGGCCCTGCATTTGAACTTCCTCTGAGATCTGTGCGTTCGGTGGAGCATATGGCTCCCAGGTCATGTCCGGCTCGGACCAACTGTCCTGACTCCCTGTCTCTGCACAGTGTGGCGGGGCCGCTCGGCTCTTGGCCTTCAGATCCAGATTTGGCCGCGGTGTCAAGGGCACCTGATGATGATCTTCCCCCCGCTTCAGTTCTTGGCGCTCCACATACATGTTCAGGAAGAACAGGAAGGAACGGTGGGTCTCCTTGGTGCTGTGAGCATACTTGCGGGCAAACCACTGTGCATACTTCGGGTCTTTCTCTATCACCTCTAAGTAGGTCATCCCCACTTTGGCCTCTCCGAAGGCAATTGGCAGGCGAGACAACTCCTCGTAGGACTTTGTCATGAACTCCTCTTGCTTCTTCTGACTGGTGACGGCCTGGAGACGATCGGCAAGAGATGTCATGGCCATGAGATATGCTCGACGGTGGAAGGCACGGTTCGGATGCAGAACACGGTGACTCAACACTTGAGGCTTCGAATTGGCTTTCGGTTGGGATCTCTCCTGGGTCTTCGGTCATTGACTCAACTGACATGACGGGTCGATCTGACAAATCAGTTCCAGACACCATGGTGGTTTTCCTAGAAGCTACTCGGCTAACCAACTCGCAAAAATCCAGCAGGTACAGCTTCTTTTCAGACAGCTGTAGTGGCATGGTCAGATCTAGCTCGGAAAAATAAACCGTGTCAGTGGCTGTATTGATCTGTGCCCCCAAGGTGCGAAAAACATTGTTTGACAACAGAAAGGGAGTTTGAGTCTTGACTACACAAACCCGTATGAACCATTTTCCCAGGGGAACCAGCAAAGCCTCTTGACAGGTCACTGTGCTGTTGTTACCAAACCTGAAAATAGTTTGGCATGGAATCCTTCGGATGCTCTTGGAAACATGAAAGGGAATATGGTTCCACAACTCTTTCAATTGATCCTGGCCAATTACAGTCTGGCTTGCGCCTAAATCAACGATCCCGAAGGGTCCATGGCTGGCAAAACATGCTTCGGCTTCGGCACGATTGGTCACGGTTGGACTCTTCGGCTCAACAGGACATGGCGACACCGGTTGTGTCTTTGCAAAAGGTGGCTCAGGAGGTCTCGGCAACAGAGGGCTAAGGCGGCACTTCAGGGAACTGACAAGCCTGGACAGGACAGAATCAGACAGGTTCAACTCACTGGCTCTATCCCCACTATGGTTATGTATCCCCATGAACCACTCATGCCTATCCCCAGTAAACCCCATTTTGAGCTCAACGGCCTCGGCAGCTTCGTCCAAAACGATCATGTCATCTCCAGGCAGAGAGCTTGAGATCACGGCGGCTGTTCCGGCAAATGCCTGGGCATCTTTGGAGTTTCCAGTGGCACTGGCGGCTGCAGATCGATTCAAGGGACATTCTGCCTTCCAATGGCCTTTTTGGCCACAACGTCTGCACTCGGACTCCAAGATCCTCTGAGACAGCGGTTTCCGGTAACGGCCATTCCATTTCCCTTTTCCCTTGCCTTTCCCTTTGGAGAACTGCTGTGATCCCTTGGATGCATTCCAGAAGCCTCGGTTCTTGTTGCGATCCGTGAGACGCTTTCGGGCGTCGAGGTAGGTGTTGTAACACGATGCGAGTTCTGTGTCACTTTGCAAGGCCTCGACAAGCCCTTCTTCGAATTGCATACACACGATCGCATCAGGATCATTGTCATCATAGTAAGGGTCTGGCTCATCCCAAGTCTCTCCAGTGAAGGCGTATTCGTCTTCGGTTGAAAAAACTGGTTGTTCTTCATCAAAAACGGCATTCACATCATAGGTCTTTGTGCGGACTACCGCTTTGTTTCCGGACTGAAGTTCATGAAAAAACCTAGATCCCAGCAGTTTCAACGCGGACACGATGTTCTTGTACTCCAAGGAGCCATTGGCGTCAACGATCAGCTTCTTCTTGTCCTCTGCACCAAGGCCTGAGTTCCTAAGAAGAACATAGGCGCGAATCTCAGCAAAACCAACCCCCATCTGCAGAAGTTCTTCAAACTGAAAATCGTGTCGGGCCATGTAACTTTCATGGGATTCATCACTTCTCTGAACTGTGGTGAAGATGGCACGCTCGAAACGTTCGAACTTTTCCTCCAAGTTGCTACGACCCCAGATGCCTCCTAAGGTCTGAACGAGAGCTTTGACACCACTGTCAGAATTGGCTTTCAATTTCGACGGGTCGATTCTCATGACCTTCTTGAAAGAACTTCCCTCACAAAGCATTGCCGCTCGAGAGGTGAGCTGCCCTAGGTGTTCTTGCGGCCATAGGCTAGCTAAGAACTCCAACTTCTTCGTATACTCATTTATGTCAGTCTCTCCAGGTTTGAAGGCAGGTATCATGCTCCATGGTAAATGGGATAGAGATCCAGTCGAAGTGGACTGAACCGTCCCAGCACCTGTTCCAGATTCACTACCTGACATCCTGGATCAACAAGGCTTCCAGCAAGACCTAGTTCAAAGAACACCTCGCTGGCCTTTGGTAGCTCCGCTACCAGTGTAATTCCCTACACTGGCAGCAACCAAAATCAAGATGGGGACCCCTGGTCCTATCAAATCTCTTCTCCTCCAACACAACGCCTTCCCAAGGCACACAGGATTTTTCTATGGCTGCAAACACGGTGCAAATCCAACGGAAGGTTGCTACAGGCTACCCAAGCCCTCTGGCCCTCCTGAGCCACCAAGTTCTCCACTGCATCACGGGGCTCACAACTGGTTGCAATCGGACAACACGCTGTCACTCTCTCAAGCAGTAATGGGTTATCCACGATGGTGAAGAAGTGGCACCAAAAACACAATATATATATAGATATAGATACCTCTCAAATCCCTATGTCACTGATCACCTCGTCCTCAACAGAGATCACCGGAATCTCCTGTCAGGCAAGTGTACATCAAACATCTTGGACAACCTTGGAATCAAAAAATCATACCTAGTGATACTCCACTTCGACTGAGTTTGAAATTTGGACCAGGTTGCTCGAGTCGACCAGGTTACTAATATATTTTTTTGACCCATGTCTGACCCAAGTCTCCTCCGGTGGCGTGTGACCATCGGCTGCTGGATCTGCAGAGGTACTGCCAGGAGAGGTTTGCTGCTCGGAAAGATTGGCAAGCTTGATGAGTGCACCAACCTATCCCCAACTGACCTGAGAATCTAGATGTGTTAGCCCCATTTAGCCCCAATATTTCGCGATACTCAGGACATGTACACAAAACAATCACTCAAAAAAACAGCGCTCAAAATCCCCTTCAGGGCCCTTGGATGGCCGTTTTCTGAGATGGCACGACCATGGTTTTGCATCGCACCTTGTCTTTGGTACCTGTGCATCACCCAGCTCATCCTGTGGCCTACGAGGTACAGTAGAAGGTTTCCGTCCATGGTTCCATGCACAGTCAATCGACAGCATATCTTCGGCAGAAGGTTTGTCTTATCGTGCTATCCAAATAACCAACGAAACATCATATATATATTGTATATATATACACACACATTATATCTACATAGACGCATTCTATTATCGTTCACTGCGCATGGCCAGTCAAAATTGCAAAAAAAAAGTTTAAAGAGCCAGAGTCAGGTGCAGGACGGCTTCGTAGATGTTTAGGTAAAAACCGTTGGGGACAGCAATGTACCAAAGCCGTGCATTAAATGCAAGAAGAAGACTTTGAATCGTGCACCACCCCATAGTAGATGTTGCACGAAGAAGGACCTTAGTTGTCCGGTTCCTTAGTGCTCCAGATGCTGTCTTGGCACTTGGCCAGCCAGCATCGAACCTTCAAGACCTCATTAGGGCATGAAGTTTTTTGGGCCCAGCCAAATCTAGCAAGATAAGGACAAGACGGTTTAGGAGGGAAAGGACGAAGACGGCTTGGACAATCCCAAGTGATGTGCTCCCATAATCCGACATTGCACCCCCACGGGCAAGCAGAAGAACAAGAAGATGAACGAATACGAGAGTGAGTACCCCTGAACGTAGCACCCAACCCGACAGTGGCAGCGACGGGGCTGGACAAAATCCAAGAACGAATGTTTTCGACATCCAAAGAAAGGAAATCTTGATCAGAGACAGGGAGGGACTGGACCTCATGCCTGCCACATTCGGAATATTTTTTCCAAACCCAAGCCCTCCAGCCTTCCCGAACATTGTGTTGAACAAGACCGATAAGAGGCTCCAGCATGGTGGGACGCAAAGCGCCGGAACAAGTCCCACCATGATTAGACCAGGAAAGGTCACGAGACCGAAAGCGAGCACGGAGGACCGCAGCCACCAAGCGAGTGACCCAAGTGACATCCAGGTGCAAGTTACCCCTCAAGGAAAGAGCGTGCAGCCACAGACTGGAGTACCGGACACGGCGAGTTGAGACCCAGAAGGCGGTCCAGAGAGATTTAGCGACAGTCCAGGGTGGGACCACGAGCAACCCAACCGTAGTTGGCTTTAGGGAAGCAAACCACTTAAAATACCGAAGCTGGGTAGGAAGAAGGAAGCCACAGCAACCCAGTAGACGAGCAGTAGCCTTAGCAGCAACAATCCCATCTTTTTCGATGTAGTGAAGTTGACGACGACCCGACCAAGAGACCGCCCCGAGGACCCGAACGGCAGGCGAAATCATTGAGGCATCGAATTTTTGACGGAGGGCAGAGAGACGGGCAGACCCGACCCCAGACACCTTAGCCTTTTCAAGCCGACAGAGTGACTCCAGCGAGACCACCCCTCTTTCAAGTAAACAGATCTTGGACAGAAGAGGACGTACAGGTCCGATCGTCAAGATAGATTTGCAGAGAAGACGGACCAACCTCCAAAATAGACGACATAACTCCGCTTTGAACCCAAAGTGAACAGATTATGGGACCTAACGGATCACCTTGAGGCAGGATAGCGGATCGGATGGCGTGGGCTCTAAGAGGTTCACTATGAGTGTGATGATCATACTGAATGAGCGATTTTGGCTGCCCCAAACGGCATTGAGAAGGTCAGTAATGTTGGGTGGCCAACCATACTTATCAAGAAGGGAGACAAACATGTCAGTACTGATAGTATCAAACGCCTTCGAATAATCCAACGTAAGAAGAAATCCTTGTTGATGGAAGTGGTCGAAATTACGGGGGTTTTGACACCACTCGTACGGAGAGTTTCATTCGGATTAGTTCCATTAATTTCATGAGGACTATATTATAAATAACTATATAGATTGTAAATGAATGTAAATGATTATTGTTGGGAAGTTCCCAAGTTATAATGATTGCATTTTATTCCTGTTACTCATGGATTACGATAGTCCCCAGTATGTAAAGGGTAGGTTAATAGCCCCTCGCAAGAATCATCAACCAGCGCCAGGGTTTTCGACACTGCTCATGCAAATCTATCTCTGAATAAGGCTGGCGCCCCACACCAAATAATAGCCTCGGAGCACGTGCAGGGTGCAACAAAGCCTAACATTGAATCCCGGAGAGAGCATTTCCAATGCATTTCCCTTCTTTCCCCAGCACTTTGGCATCTTTGGCTAGTCAGTTATGCTTTTTAAACCCCTTCCGGTCACCAATTCTGGTAGTAACCTTGCCAGTTCTATCCACTATCGAAGCTATCGGAGCATCGTTCACCGTTGAGGTCCCACACTTCGCCCCAGGACCCAAGGTGGGAGCATCCAGCTGCGTTGGCTGATGCCTTGAATGGGAAGTTTTGAAGTGTCGGCTGCCGACTGGTGCTTGTGGTATGACTTATTCTGACTATCAGTGACTATCAGTATACTTCAACTATGATGATTTGTTTTGATCAGTCATACATTGTGATTCTGGTATATGTTCATCATGCCGATTCCCATTCATGGTGGAATGGTACTAGGTCTCTTGGTGTTTTTTTGCCGATGTGAGAACAAATACATTGGTTTGCCCAAAAAATCCTATTTTCGCTATTAAAATAGTCTTTTGAGGGGTATATAAGCCATTTCCACATCTCCAGCACATCCCATGAGCTTCGGCCTCCTCCGCCAGTCTGGAACTGCAAAGGATCGTGGTTCGGTCACGCTGCCCACGCGCTCCAACAGCGCCTGACGGTCAAAAAATCCAGTAAAGCATGGTAGAGCCCAGAATCGATCCATGATGGTTATGACATGCTATGACTGCCTGGCTTGAAGATCTGATAACAAAAATGCGTAAACTGGCAATTCGCCTGCATTTCGACCGGAAATTTTGGAAGATTGTCTCGCACTGCTGCAGAAAGAGCTTCTCTCTGAGGAGCCTCAAAATCCTGCAGAACAAGAGCTGTATCCAACGGTGCAGTGTCTTCCAAACCAACAAAGTGTATGTCAAAAATCTCAGGAATGCCATGGAATGCAAAAAAAAACATCATCATTGGGAGATGATGCGCTTGCGCGTGCCTTCTGCAGGGTGACATCACTCAAAACCTGCATCAAAAACAGTGGTATCATGGCATGAGGCAACGAAACTTGTCCAACAGTTAAAACAACCAGTTTGGGTCATGGTTTCTGTTGCTTGGCCAGCAAACCCATCCTCCAAGTCGGTCCATGGGTCAGAACTGAGCTGATCTCGGCACCTGAAACAGCACTGCTGGCCCCGAGGAGCTGTCTTCCGAGTCCCCATCACCGAAGGTCTGCAGCCAGTCCACCTCGACATCCGAAACTGAAAACATGTCTCGGGGATCGCGGCTGAGCGCGGCTGAGTTTCCTGCGATTCTCTCCAGCCGCGATTCCGCATCAAGTTCTTTCAGCATAGCCACACTGGCCTCGCAAATTCTCCCAGACTGGCTGTGTGATCTTAGCAAAACCCAGCAAAACCCAGCCTTTGCCCAGAACTTCACTTCCAAACGGGCGATCTGCTTCAGCAACTGTCACATGGGTCACAGAGAAGCACTGGGGAGGGCGAAGTGTTTGAGTGTGATGCTAGAATCACTAGAGTAGTACAAGAGCACAAGTACCAGCAATTGACGAAAAAAACGCATGTATATATAATCATATATATATACTGTTACAATCTGTTACATACTTATATAATTATATGCATATATTACATATATATATATCACCTTTTTGAGTCTTTACTCGATCTCCACCATTGGACCAAAAAATCATGGAAGCCCCGGCACCTGCTGGGCTTTCAGTTTGCCGCGTTCATCGCGACGCTGCTCGATGGCCTGCAGGGTGCTGCGCAAGTCCTCCCAGAAATTGGGCGCGCAGACGTACCTCCGG
>CAMXCT020001186.1:16360-161360 GCA_947184155.2 Cladocopium goreaui | reverse complement strand
CTCATGTCTAATCCATATGGTTGGGAACATGTATGCATTAAATATATCTGCAATGATGTGAGAGCCCCCTCTTGGTCAGTGATGATAAAATGCCCTGACATGGGCTTGTCCGAAATTAGAGTACTTCCAAATCAAACGGTTCCGCATCTTTTTGTTCCAATCAAATTGGCATGAATGGGGCTAGATCGGGATATCTCCTATTTTGAATCGAGCCCAAATCCCTATATTGTTCCAGACATCCCCACTCATCATTATATCTCAACAATCGGTGCATTGGTTCAGTTCCTCGTGCTGGTTCAATCCTCAAATTGACATATTTTTGCTACTCAAATCCTCAGCTTTGGTTGGTAATATCCCAGTCATGTTACGGAAATATATATATATATGTATTTATTAATATTATATATATATACATACATATGGCAAGTTAGTAGATTGCTACTGGGATATTGTGATGGGTATATAAATATGGGTGTGTCCAAAATATTCCCACTTTCCTCCCATTGACCAACTGGCCTGTCCACGCTGTTGCCTTCCTAGTGCTGCCGCTAAGATGATTGCCGCTGAAAGCCTCAGCGCCAGCGATGGTCGTTGAATTTATGGTAGTGGAAAATCATGGGATATTATGATATGATTATTTTTGATATGGTATGATATGGTATAATTTGCAGATGTAATGGATTTCTTTTCACGATATTTTTGATCTAGCAATCAAACAATTCTGTCCAGCCCAGTAAAATTGGCGGTTATCTCTTGTCTAAGAGATATTCACTTCTTGGGACGAACTCCCCTTCCGGGCTTGACATTAGCAACAACCAAACATGGCCTTACCCTGTTCCAAGCGCATGGAGCGATCCAATTGCTTGTTTTTCCCCCTTTTTTGCATGTGCTTGAGAGCCTTTTGCCTGGGTCAAGAAACTGTTACAGATGTCCGTAACATTCTGTATCTATACAACATCAAAAAAAGTGTTAGAGCATGTTAAACAATTGAAACTTCATTCTGATGGTCTTCACCTTCAGCGCTGGGCAGCCTCAACAACATCTTTGAAGGTGTAGAAGCCCTTGGCGGCAGCCACTGCATCCAGTGGATTCACCTTCGAGAACATGTTGTTGGTGACGGTGGAATCAACGACTCCGGCCATAGAGTTGTACACATCCATCACTGTTGTCTTCGGCACGGATGCCACCAAGCGGCCAATGGCTGCATTCACAGCTTCGTAGTCGGCCGCAGACGTCACACCGGTGGCATCAATGCTGCCAATGGCCTTGTGGTGTGCCTCTGCTGCTGCCTTCAAGAGGTTTCCATCCATCTTGGCACCCATCACTATCATCTTGTCGATGGCTTTCAGCGTCTCTGGGGCAGTCTTGCCGGGCAGCGGCTTCAAGTAAATGTCCGACAGCCAATCGATGTCCTTGATGAAAGGATAGGATGCATCGGACAACGCCTTTGCAGCTACACCAATTTTGTCCCCAGAAGGCACAACTGCAGGAGCACTGGCGGTGGTCACCTGGTTCTTTTCAACAACATCCTTGAATTCCAGGAATCCTTGGTAGGCCTTCTCGGCATCGGGTCCGTTCACCAAGGACTTCATGTAAGCTGGCACTCCGGGGTCCGTGATGGCCTTCACTGAATCGTAAACGGCCATGACCTTTGCTTTTGGGACCGAAGCAACTACACGGCCAAGGGCTGCATTCACGGCATCCCAGTCAGCGCGCGAAGTCACACCATTTGGCCCGCTGATGCTCCCGATGGCCTTGTGATGTGCTTCTGCTGCCTCCTTCAGAAGCTTGGGGTCTGCGGCTGCCCCCATTTCGATCATCTTGTCAATGGCTTTCAAAGCTGACAAGGGCTGAAACTTGCCAGGGGCCTGCAGGAAAATGCCATTGTTCCAGTCCACTTCCTTGGCAAAAGAGTAGGAGGCATCCCCAAGCTTCTTTGCAGCATCGCCGATCTCATCAGCAAAAGCCGCAGGAGCCATCATCATGCTGGCTGCTGCTGCGGCCACTGGAGCAGCATGCCGAGGCCCAGGCACAAAATTCAAGTGCTTCTGCAGGCCGCATGCAACAGCCACCGCAACTCCGACAGCAATAGCTTTCCTTGCTCCACGCACCATGGCCACCAAAAGTTTAAAAGTCTTAAAGTGGGCCGGAGTTGATCAAAAACTAGCTAACTAGCCGCTAAAATTGGCTTGAGCCAATGACATTTGAGTTGGTACATTTCCGGGTACAACATGATCTTGACACACGCATTTGAATCCCTCACATGTCCGCAATCACATGGAGATCCAGCTTGCTGCAACTGCTTCTTTTGCGCAAATCACACACCAATTCCATCCCATATCCATTTGTGGAGCTGGGCTGGTGGCACCACAGTATTCCCAAACATCAATCTGGTAAATCAACTGTAAGATCTGTATGCATCATACATCTGTATAAAACTATACAAGGAGTGCCGTTTAAACTATATACAGTATTAAACTTACTTATGTGCTGTAAGTCACTACAGGTTCACGAAGAAGCGCTACAGAGAGAAAGGCACCTCTTTCGATCTTGCCATCATCAATGTCTGAATCCCAGATTGTTAATGCTTATGACTCATGACATACAGTGTCCAAATTCAGCACTTTGTGAAAGTACAAGCATGTCAAAGTAATCGCCAATTGGCAGCGTTCACTTTTACTCCTTTGTTTGGCATCGCAGCTCACATCATTTGTTGCGCGTGTTTGTTTTTCCCCTTTTTTGCATGTGCTTGAGAGCCTTTTGCCTGGGTCAAGAAACTGTTACAGATGTCCGTAACATTCTGTATCTATACAACATCAAAAAAGTGTTAGAGCATGTTAAACAATTGAAACTTCCTTCTGATGGTCTTCACCTTCAGCGCTGGGCAGCCTCAACAACATCTTTGAAGGTGTAGAAGCCCTTGGCGGCAGCCACTGCATCCAGTGGATTCACCTTCGAGAACATGTTGTTGGTGACGGTGGAATCAACGACTCCGGCCATAGAGTTGTACACATCCATCACTGTTGTCTTCGGCACGGATGCCACCAAGCGGCCAATGGCTGCATTCACAGCTTCGTAGTCGGCCGCAGACGTCACACCGGTGGCATCAATGCTGCCAATGGCCTTGTGGTGTGCCTCTGCTGCTGCCTTCAAGAGGTTTCCATCCATCTTGGCACCCATCACTATCATCTTGTCGATGGCTTTCAGCGTCTCTGGAGCAGTCTTGCCGGGCAGCGGCTTCAAGTAAATGTCCGACAGCCAATCGATGTCCTTGATGAAAGGATAGGATGCATCGGACAACGCCTTTGCAGCTACACCAATTTTGTCCCCAGAAGGCACAACTGCAGGAGCACTGGCGGTGGGCACCTGGTTCTTTTCAACAACATCCTTGAATTCCAGGAATCCTTGGTAGGCCTTCTCGGCATCGGGTCCATTCACCAAGGACTTCATGTAAGCTGGCACTCCGGGGTCCGTGATGGCTGTCACTGAATCGTAAACGGCCATGACCTTTGCTTTTGGGACCGAAGCGACGATGCGGCCAATGGCTGCATTCACGGCATCCCAGTCAGCGCGCGAAGTCACACCATTTGGCCCGCTGATGCTCCCGATGGCCTTGTGATGTGCTTCTGCTGCCTCCTTCAGAAGCTTGGGATCTGCGGCTGCTCCCATTTCGATCATCTTGTCAATGGCTTTCAAAGCTTCCAAGGGCTGAAACTTGCCGGGGGCTTGCAAGAAAATGCCATTGTTCCAGTCCACTTCCTTGGCAAAGGAATAGGAAGCATCCCCAAGTTTCTTTGCAGCATCGCCGATCTCATCAGCAAAAGCCGCAGGAGCCATCATCATGCTGGCTGCTGCTGCGGCCACTGGAGCAGCATGCCGAGGCCCAGGCACAAAATTCAAGTGCTGCTGGACACTGCAGGCAACAGCCACCGCAACTCCGACAGCAACAGCTTTCCTTGCTCCACGCACCATGGCCACCAAAAATTCAAAAGTTCTAAAGTGGGCCGGAGTTGCTCAAAAAACAAGCCGCTAAAATTGGCTTGAGCCAAAGATGCGTATCCATAGTCCTAGCTCCCCCATATGCCCACCCACATTGTTGGTGTTGAACCCAAGTTAAACTTGCCAACCGAGTTTGCTCAATATGAAAAGTCTTGAGACGGAAAACTCTGATTGTAGCTCAAATGGTCCCCATTTTTTTCCATGGCTCCAAAGGGCCGCCTGGTCAAGAAATGTCAAGAAACTGTTACAAATGTCCGTAACATTATGTATCTATACAACATTTAAAAAGTGTGCTAAAGCATGTTGAAGCAATGTCGCAACTTCATGCTGCTGATGGTCTTCACTTTCAGCGCTGGGAAGCCTCCACAACATCTTGAAGGTGTAGAAACCCTTGGCGGCAGCCACTGCATCCAATGGGTTCACCTTCGAAAACAAGTTGTTGGGGACGCTGGAATCAACCACGCCAGCCATGGAATTGTACACATCCATCACAGTTGTCTTCGGCACGGATGCCACCAAGCGGCCAATGGCTGCATTCACAGCTTCGTAGTCGGCCGCAGACGTCACACCAGTGGCATCAATGCTGCCAATGGCCTTGTGGTGTGCCTCTGCTGCTGCCTTCAAGAGGTTTCCATCCATCTTCGCGCCCATCACGATCATCTTGTCAATGGCTTTCAGCGTCTCTGGGGCGGTCTTGCCGGGCAGCGGCTTCAGGTAAATGTCCGACAGCCAATCAATGTCCTTGATGAAAGGATAGGATGCATCGGACAACGCTTTTGCAGCTACACCAATTTTGTCCCCAGAAGGCACAACTGCAGGAGCACTGGCGGTGGTCACCTGGTTCTTTTCAACAACATCCTTGAATTCCAGGAATCCTTGGTAGGCCTTCTCGGCATCGGGTCCGTTCACCAAGGACTTCATGTACGCTGGCACCCCGGGGTCCGTGATGGCTTTCACTGAATCGTAAACGGCCATGACCTTTGCTTTGGGGACCGAAGCGACTACACGGCCAATGGCTGCATTCACAGCATCCCAGTCAGCGCGCGAAGTCACACCATTTGGCCCGCTGATGCTCCCAATGGCCTTGTGATGTGCTTCTGCTGCATCCTTCAGAAGCTTTGGATCTGCGGCTGCCCCCATTTCGATCATCTTGTCAATGGCTTTCAAAGCTTCCAAGGGCTGAAACTTGCCGGGGGCTTGCAAGAAAATGCCATTGTTCCAGTCCACTTCCTTGGCAAAGGAGTAGGAAGCATCCCCAAGTTTCTTTGCAGCATCGCCGATCTCATCAGCAAAAGCCGCAGGAGCCATCATCATGCTGGCTGCTGCTGCGGCCACTGGAGCAGCATGCCGAGGCCCAGGCACAAAATTCAAGTGCTTCTGCAGACCGCATGCAACAGCCACCGCAACTCCTACAGCAATAGCTTTCCTTGCTCCACGCACCATGGCCACCAAAAGTTCAAAAGTCTTAAAGTGGGCCGGAGTTGCTCAACAATTAGCCTCAAAAACTGGTTTGAGCCAAAGATGCGTATCCATAGTTCCTTAGCTCCCCCATATGCCCACCCACATTGTTGGTGTTGAATCCCAGTAACTTGCAAACGAGTTTGCTCAATATGAAGTCTTGAGACTGGAAAACTCTGATTGTAGCTCCAACTGGCTCCCCATTTTTTCCATTGGCTCCAAAGGTTTCCGCCTGGTCAAGAAACATAAGAAACTGTTACAGATGTCAGTAACGATACAAGAGTAAAAAAAATGTTTTGAGGCATGTTGAAGCAATGTCGAAACTTCATGCTGATGGTCTTTACCTTCAGCGCTGGGAAGCCTCCACAACATCTTTGAAGGTGTAGAAACCCTTGGCGGCAGCCACTGCATCCAATGGATTCACCTTCGAGAACATGTTGTTGGTGACCTGGGAATCAACGATGCCAGCCATGGAATTGTACACATCCATCACAGTTGTCTTCGGCACGGATGCCACCAAGCGCCCAATGGCTGCATTCACAGCTTCGTAGTCGGCCGCAGACGTCACACCGGTGGCATCAATGCTGCCAATGGCCTTGTGGTGTGCCTCTGCTGCTGCCTTCAAGAGGTTGCCATCCATCTTGGCGCCCATCACGATCATCTTGTCAATCGCTTTCAGCGTCTCTGGGGCAGTCTTGCCGGGCAGCGGCTTCAGGTAAACGTCCGACAGCCAATCGATGTCCTTGATGAAAGGATATGATGCATCGGACAACGCTTTTGCAGCTACACCAATCTTGTCCCCAGAAGGCACAACTGCAGGAGCACTGGCGGTGGACACCTGGTTCTTTTCAACAACATCCTTGAATTCCAGGAATCCTTGGTAGGCCTTCTCGGCATCGGGTCCATTCACCAAGGACTTCATGTAAGCTGGCACTCCGGGGTCCGTGATGGCTGTCACTGAATCGTAAACGGCCATGACCTTTGCTTTTGGGACCGAAGCGACGATGCGGCCAATGGCTGCATTCACGGCATCCCAGTCAGCGCGCGAAGTCACACCATTTGGCCCGCTGATGCTCCCGATGGCCTTGTGATGTGCTTCTGCTGCCTCCTTCAGAAGCTTGGGATCTGCGGCTGCCCCCATTTCGATCATCTTGTCAATGGCTTTCAAAGCTTCCAAGGGCTGAAACTTGCCGGGGGCTTGCAAGAAAATGCCATTGTTCCAGTCCACTTCCTTGGCAAAGGAGTAGGAAGCATCCCCAAGCTTCTTTGCAGCATCGCCGATCTCATCAGCAAAAGCCGCAGGAGCCATCATCATGCTGGCTGCTGCTGCGGCCACTGGAGCAGCATGCCGAGGCCCAGGCACAAAATTCAAATGCTTCTGCAGACCGCATGCAACAGCCACTGCAACTCCTACAGCAATAGCTCTCCTTGCTCCACGCACCATGGCAACCAAAAGTCCTTGCTCGGACGGAGTTGGTCAAAAAACACCTCCAAAACAGGCACTGAGCATAAACGTCCGACATTTGAAAGGTTCAAAGCAGGCACTGTGCAAGTCGTCCCAGTGATGCCAATGATGCGCTAATGCCGAATACAAATCGAGCAGGGCCTCTTTTTAAACGTCCCTTTCCAATTCCTGGAAGTACTTGGACTCAACGAGCGGCGGCTGCATATTTCGATCGCCTTGGTGCCAAGATCTAGGTGAGCCATGAAATTAGATCCCTATCCGTATCCCATCCCATTATACTAGTTGCTTAGTAGGGATCAGCTCATGCTTTGGACCATTCTGGGGATCATACGGAGCGGGGCCAAAAAGGCTTCTGTTCTGGCCTCAGTCTGCTTTGAATTTTGTGGCAGTTCAAGGTTCTCAGGCGACGGGTTTGGCTTTGCAGCTTGGCCCCACACCAGAGTATCTTTCAAGATCTCTGTATGCTCTCTCTGCTTTTCTGCCTGCAGCGATGTTCTGAGTGCACTGGCTCCCAGCCCTCACCGTCCAGGAAACTGGATGCATATGCAAGAAAGGTCAAGTGTGGGCGTCGAGAAATTGGAGATGCTCCAAATTTATCCAAAATCCGAAATGTTCATCTCTTTGTCATGTTCCGTCTTTGTAATATGCCTATTTAAATCTACTCACGTAGTCTGTCTATCAAACTTTACGGAGTGGAGAAACCATGAACAGCGCAGTGCTCTGTGTATATATAACCGCCGGCCTCCTCAGCCAGAATGTCGCGAAAAACGCTCTTAACCTCGAGGAATTCATAGCAGCTATGAAAGTGTCATGAAATGGAGGTTTCCATAAATGGTTATATACTATCCATAATAGGGATAACATGGGAGAGCTTCTATATACTTTACTATCCATAAATTGGGATGATGGAGGTTTCCATAAATGGGTGGTACTCCAAAATGGATGGTTTATAATGGAAAATCCTATGAACGTGGATGATAACTAGGGGTACCCCCTCGTGGAACTGCACTACTTTTCTTCCTGACCAGGTCGGAAAAATCTCCCAGGATTTTTTCCAAAGCTGCTGACCAGGTCGGCATGGTGATGGACCCCGATCCCATGGGGTGTCTACCAGTCGTCTACCAGTCCAACCATTGGATGGGGTGAAATAACTGCCAGCTGGAACCCAGAACTGCCAGCTGAGGCCAGAACCAGTGGTGGCACTGGAAGGCTGGAGATATCTTCTGGATCAAGGCGCCTCATCAACTTAAGTGGAACAATTGGAGGAGAACGAAAGAATGGTTCTATCATCTTTTATCTAGCTACCTAGCTATCTCATCCAATCTTATCTTACCTCATCTTACCTCATCTCTGTCCTATCCCTCTGGGCTTCCAGCTGCACGTCTGTCACCTCCGTGATGCAAATACTGGGCTGATTCCTGGGCGAAATTCACAGAGAAACCCACGGAAAACGGGGATGAGCTGCTGGTCGCTATGAACAAATGGATGTCCCCTTCTGGATTAATCAACAAATATGATATGTAGGTTATTCCAATATCACATATCTATATATGATGATATATATATATATATATGTAATACGTATATTTATATACACAATTGGAATATAGTATAATTTAGGCGGTAATAACAATTATTATTATTATTATTGTTACTATTATCATTACTATTTATAATAAAAGTAAATAAAATAATATATAATAATACTATATATATATATATATGTATACACCTGGCCGTACTACAATACACGGGCCTGAAATAAGCTAATGTTGCGGATGAGTCCCCAGGCCATCACCACCATTTATTGCCACGAGCACCACTCGATTGTGATAGCATAATATGGGTGTGTCTGAAAATTGGGTATACCCTCTGGTAAACTAACATAGCTATGGAAAATCACCATTTCTAATTGGTAAATCCACTATAAATGGCCATTTTCAATAGCTATGTTAGTTTACCAGAGGGTACCCCAAATGCAAATCTTAATGGGGAAAATATATGAACATATGATAGACCACTGCGGTTTGGGTTCCCTGTTCAGACAAAGCGATGTCAGAAATTTGCACATCTTCCCGGGACCATAAGCCAGCCATGGAACAAAGCTGATAGCCACCTCAGCGGTTGTGAACACCATATAAAAGGCCTGTATATAAGGGCTATGTAAGGGGATATACCTCCAAAATATAGCTTTATATGGTACGATGCCTCCAGTTTAGGTACCTGAAATAGCCGGTGATTCTTGTTCCAATGCAGGCATGTAAAAGCATGGAAAAAAATGGAAAACATAATGAATGCAACTACCTGGGACATCTAGAACTGTGTGAAAAAGCTTTGTTGGATGTAACAGCTACCTTTGCTCCAATGCTCAGCCAGCAACCCGTCAATAAACTCTTTCTTGTTTGGCAGTGCCTCAGCATGAGCTTCTGGACACGTCCCAAACCCCCAAAGCCTGGCAACCCTGATTTGGGACTTCAAAATTAGTGGTTTGTGGTACCCTCTGGTAATTTAACGTAGCTATTGGACATGGCCATTTATAGTGGATTTACCCATTAAAAATGGTGATTTTCCATAGCTATGTTAGTTTACCAGAGGGTATGTTGGATTTACACGCTACGCTCCAACATGACCAGGTCGCGCTGTCCAAAAGTGTCCTCAAGGATGAAGGCCTTGGAAAATCACGACCCACGGACACAAAAATTAAGACCACACATCCTGCTGGCCGAACTGTCCGGTTTGCAGTCACTAGTCAAAAATGGTTGCCTTCGCTAAATTCCGAAGCTCAATTTTTCTATGATCAAACATAGACTTGTCATTCTTCAGAATAGTCTTCGTTTTGGCCGGGGGTCACCATGTACATCTTCACACTTGCTCCTGGTTTCAATAACTTGTTGCAGATCCCTAGAGGGACCAACAAGGTTTCCATTTGCAAAGTGAGGGATGATCACTCAACTGATCACAAAATATGTATGTGTGTTTCTTTCATATTCTTTCTACTTACTATGTATATATATATATATATATGTGTGTGTGTGGTTTTTGAGCTCACAAAGGAATGGCAGCACAATACTTCGCATATGTTCAACTGGGCTCCGCGCCCATCCGGACAAGAGGGGACAGCACCTGCGGAGCCATGACGCCCAAAAAGGGATGGATAGGTCATCCCAGTGAATATATTCGCATATTACATATACATACCTGTTGATCTAGAATTACATAGGTAAAATCAATATCATCTATATATATATATGTATATGTATATGTATATATGTATATGTATATGTATATATATATATATCATAATTAATATACATTTGCAATATATATATATATGTACGTATATTAATATCCGTGTACAATATAGATATACAAAATTACATAGGGTAAATGAACATCAATTAACCATCATAGTACAATCATCTTGGCGATCACTCTGAGACTCCCTGCGTAGTCGCTTCAAGGGCTGTTGAGTTGGTGGCAAAGAAGGCCGACCTAAGTCCAGGAAACATGTGGCATGTTCAGCGAAAATAAGGATTTAAAAATGGGGCTTTCCATAAATGGTGGTACCCCAAAATAGATGGTTTCTAATGGGAAATCCATTGATAAATGGATGATAACTAGGGGTAGCCTTACTATCAGGAAAGCTCCCAATGAGTTGACCCATCTTTACCCTGTGGATTGGTAAATGGGATCCTTTCATGCCAGAGTGATCCAGGGTGCCAGCTTAATCAACTTGCCCGTCCTGTCTATCCGACCAGTTTTGATGTGGCAGTGGCCTTTTTTATTAACCTCTGCTTCTGAGCATGCAACATATGTATTTTTTGAGCTCCAAAATCATGTTCAGATATGTTCAGGGATTTCGTGGGTACATCATATATCCAAAAAAGTCCAGAATATCTCAGAGCCAAAAATCTTCCCCTTCGACAAAACGGATCATCAGCGGGCATCCTATCCAGGTCTCTGTGGCGATTTCAATCAACTGATGTGGTCCCAAATCGCAGACAGCACTGATCCAAGCAGAGTTATAAGATAAGAATCATGTAAATTTTGTAAATCATTAACGATCACATATTAGAGGTAGAGAATTTTGACGCTACTGCAGCAGCAAGTTGCCAGTCTGGGTCTCCAACGCATTGGCGACTTGGGCGGGGTCATGAAATCCAACATTACCTTTCCACTTTGCTGGAGTGCAATTGTGTACAACTAAGTACAACGCAAAATTGGGTGCCCAAATACAGGATGATAGTTGATCCTGAAAGTGCCCTAAATCACCCAAAATCTGTGGTCAGCCGGGCTGACCAAATTTTGAACTATACACAACTGGCATCGGAGAAAACAGCAGTAGCATCGCCTGTCTTCCTCAAAGCACCCTTGTCGACGCCAAAAAGGAGCTGACACACTGCACTAAGTTTCTCTAGTCTTAGAGGTTTGCATTGGCTTGACTCGATGATCAAAATGCATGTGCTGCAACTGCAGTAGAATACCTGACCATTTCATGGGAGTTTTCTTTGATCGTATTTGCAGTAATGTCTTTTATCTTTTGACAGTTTGACAGTGATAATGCTTCGGTCTTCAGAATTTGATGGATGTTGGCTCTCCAAACTCAATGCCTCTTCTATGCAAGTTGCCGCTGAAGCTAGTTGTGTAATGTTGTGTATAACTTGAAGCTGAAAGCCAAATCCACGAAAGGAAATGCCCAGATCATCTCATGACTAAGGTAAAAGACCTGGAATTCCTCCGGACCATATCGGAGGACTCTTCAGAAATGGAAAGTACTCCGTGTGAGAGATTTGTGCACGGCCACAATGGAATTCGCGTGAATTCGCATTTCATTCCATACATTCCATATATATATATATATCAAATTACTATGTGTACATATATATATACGTATGTATATATAATATTCCATACATTCCAATGGCTGCTGCTTCAAATCACATCGGGCGCGTAATAATCCCTGCGGGATCAAGGCACGTTGTGATATCGCTGCAGCAATCTCTGCAGTTCCAGCTTCCTCGCATTCTTTTGCTCCTTGCCGGGTGAGCTGAGGTTGGTGAGTTGATTCTGATTTGCACCAGGGGATGTGTGGATGATTGTGGATGTGTCTGACCATCAGCTATACTGCAGCTATACTCCCCAAAATTACCCTCTGGTAAACTAACATAGCTATTGAAAATGGCCATTTTTAATGGAAAAATCCACTATAAATGGCCATTTTCAATAGCTATGTTAAATTACCAGAGGGTATATGGAAAAATCATGAACGACCCATGAAACTTGGCTCCCCAAGCTCGGCTCCTCCCGTCCGGACACGATGCGCTTTGTCAGGCCCGTCATCTCCAGGGATTGTTTGTGCAAGAACTGCTCCTGCAGTTCTAAAAAGTGCTGCAGTTCCATGGCCATGTTGAAAATCCATGAAAATCCCACTTTTTTGATACTTCTTAGTCTTCTTAGGCCTTCTTAGGCATCCAAGATCATCCAAGTAGCTAGAACTGGGAGATACTAGGAGATACTAGGAGACTTTCGATGTTTTTTTTTTGGGGAAAAACTCGTTAAGCACCGCTGTCAACCGCTACGATTCGATTCCTCAAGGCTCCGGATCTTCGCTTCGCGCTTGCTGCTCCAAGCTTCGCGCTCCTTGGCCTGGATCGGGATCATCCCATGGGAGGGACAAAATATGAAATCACTAATCAAACAGACATTGATCATATGAATATATATATATATTATATATATATATATATATACATATTACATATATTTATATATGAATCATACGTCAAATCATATAGTTGGTGCTTGAGATATCTTGAGATTGCTTGAGCTGTCCCAAAGATGATGATTTCACAGCTTGGCAGTTGGGATCCTGACATTTTTTCGGGAAGATCAACACATGTTGAACCCAAAAAGCAGACACTTCACCTCGAGGATGTCCGCTTGCTGCTTTGTCTTTCCAGCCTCAGAGTACCTGGACACGCAGATGGAAAACGTGTCCATGCATAGAAAGTCATAGAAGCTCCAGAGGTGGGCAATGAACGAGATTGACAAAGATTGAACACAATCCAGTTTTCAGGATTGGGATTCTCGCAATCTGTAGGAATATCACACGAGTCAGGAACAAAGTGGACAAGTTGGACCGAGCCAATTTTAGTTAGCTCTCCTTTTTCCCGAACTGGTAGCTTCTATGTTTTTGTTTGTTTGTGAGCTCCTGAGCCTACCGTGAAACAAGCTGGATGATGCATTTGAGAGATACAGGGCTTTCACCTTACGTTCAGGATGCATCAGGATGAAATAGGATGAACACACGTTGAACAGGTACCCTCTGGTTATTTAACATAGCCATGGAAAATGGCCCATTTATAGATGATTTTCCCATTAAAACCTCCATTTATAAGGGATTTTCCATGGCTATGTTAAATAACCAGATGGTATACTTATACAACAGTTATACAACATTCAGTTTCTTACCGGTAACATCCGGTAACGGGTAACGTTTCACGTCGGCGATCTCAACTGAGCCATGCACTTCTTCATCTTGGCAAGAGTATCCTTCGAGGGTAACAGTAGAACTGAAAGCATCTTGCAATAAAGGGGTGTCCGCAGTCTGGAGCATTTGGGACGGTCGCCACATGCGGGACTTGCGGGGATCAAACAGTCAATAATTGTGAAGTTTCCTGTTGCGGCTTTCATCTCAAGCTCAGAGTTTCTTACAAAGCACAGAGAAGCTGTTTGGGCGCCCTCGCCATTCTGCTCTTTTTGACACTGCACTAGCTGCGTTTCTGGCCAAAATGCCTTGATTGAACTACTTCCTTGGCTTCATCAGCATGAAGTAACCAGCCAATGTAACCTGTCTTGTACAAGTATAAATACGTGTAAAACATGTACCGGTTTTGATGTGTTTTTTTTACTCCCCTGGATGATCCTGGTCCAGTCTGTTTTAACCATGTTTTAACCTGTGGATGTTTGCGGATGCTCCTGGATCTTTCTCAAGTTCAGCAAGTCTTTGCTGAAGCGCGGGTTCCGCGGCTCCGTTTCCATCTCGAACTGGGGTTCCACGGATGGCCGACGGATCGCCGTTTTTTCGGGTGATTGGAACTGACGACGGATCCAGCAAAGCACCGCAGCCTTTAACAGAAAAAGATGGGATAAAATGGAGTAAGATGGGCTGATTCCAGCTTCCAAGCTACACTTCAGGCTCCCAAACTCCGGCCCCGGACCTTTTTTCGAGCCTCCGCAAACTCCTGATTGTGCCTGCTGAGTGGCTAACCAAGGTTTTGCAACATGTTTGAACATGTTTTGGGTATGGACAGGAAGTATGCCAAGAGTGGAATGGCCTTCCAAGCAAAGAACAGTAA
Source organism: Cladocopium goreaui (assembly GCA_947184155.2). NCBI lineage: Eukaryota > Dinophyceae > Suessiales > Symbiodiniaceae > Cladocopium > Cladocopium goreaui. The sequence continues at coordinate 147,080 of CAMXCT020001186.1, read as the reverse complement.
ACCGAAGTTAAAAATCCAAGTCACTCCAAGCAGAAAATCAATCCATGAAACCCCAGACTTCTTTCGACCAAATAGCAGGACACACACACAACCGGTGGGATTGATCATCAACTGCGGCAACAGCCTTGGCTCCTAAGAAATAGTTGTCACTTTCGGATCATCCCAGGGATGGAAATGATCAAATTTGCCCCTAGAAAAACAGAAAAGACAAACATCATTCTTGATAGACTGACCTATCCATGTCTGGAGAATTCATCAGAAGCCACTCCCCCTACATCAAAAAATGGGTGAGTCAAAATTGGGTATCCATGGGTATCCCAATACTTAGACGGTCAATGCCAGTTAATTAATGCAAAAAAAAAACTAAAACTAGACTAACATCTGTGGCCTGGGTCTTAAATCTTGACTCATTCCCACATCATCTACCACTCAGTTCTCAACTGGCTTGCCTCTCTTGCAGCTGAGCCTGTAAGCTGGCAGCATGTGCTTCGAATTCAGCCACCTCCGAGCCATGGATCATGCGGCTAAACAAAGAATTGGGGTTCCAACAGAAGAGAGAAGTGGAAAATAGTGGAAACACCAGCTAGTAAAGTCTTCTTGTCACTGGTGGTCATATTGGAAGTCGTATCTCTATGTCCATGAAAGGGTTGGCATTGGCACTGCTTTGTGCGCCCCGATCTTCGGCCTTCTGGTCCCAGTGTTGATTGAATTCCTGCAGTTCCTTCATGTGCGCCTGCACCGTCAGCATCCAACGTCTCTAGCACGGTCAGATTGATGCTTTGAATGTCAATTACCCTCTGGTAGACTAACAGTTTGCAATGGAAAGATCCACCATTTTTAATGGGAAAATCCACTATAAATGGGCCATTTTCAATAGCTATGTTAAATTACCAGAGGGTAGATACAATGTTTGAATGTCAAGTAACACATGCATTATCCGCTACGATCTTCTCATCACCGATCTATCTTACGCTTGATGAATTCTATACTCAAACACTACTGAAAGGTGGCCTCACCCCCAAGAAAATGTTAGTCACATGGGTGACAGAAACATAACACATATTTTGGAAACTTGAATCCCAATCATTTCTTATTGGTTCATCTCCACTTCTATCCTCATCTTTAGAGATCTTGGGCGGTTTTTTACTCATTCCCTCACCCACTACGAAATGCAAACCACTAAACAAAGCACCTCTTCCACTCCTAGACGCTGTGCCAGCTGCCTCTGCCGCAGGGCCTGCTACGTGCTGCGGTCGAAGTGTTTGGCTAATCGCAAGGATAAGTTGGAGTGATTGTAAGAATATGATTATGAATATATAATATCATGTGGATAATTTAAAGAGTAGTGGTACAGTTGTTTTGTGATATAATATACTGTAAATACTTGCTGACAATGATAACTTTGACACAGCGGCTTGCAACGGCTTGCATACCTATATTCTATATTCTATATTCACATCTTCGGCTCCGCGCAATGAAGTGTTGCTAGCTGGTGGTATCGCATGGGTTTGTCCAACGATGGGTGAAGCATTTTCCATCCACCAACTGCTGGTTCATCACCAGGTGTGAAGACATTTCTGGACAAAACTGTTTAAAACTTCATATATTCCATCCAAACATCCCATATGTAGCACCTCTTTTCGCTTGGCATCGGCCTTTTCCTGCAAGAGGTCCAGGCGCATCCTGATGTAAGACCAGCTATTCTGCATTGCTGCAAGTGGCAACCTGTTGCTGGGGAAATATATGTTTCATAGTGGATGGAGGTCTAGGTATGTGGCATAGGGATATAGAATGATATAGAGGGATTTGGCGGACAGAAATCAGTACGTATCCCTTCCCCAGAGTCGAATCACCTGGGGAAGTGGAGCATTGACAAACTCCAAGCAATTCCAATCGTTCCGCATCCATATCAGGATTGCAAAAGCTTGCTATCTGCACCAGTTGAACCCGCTAGCAGTAGTTCACTATGTTCACTTGCTTCTTGTTCCCCGGCTTCTTGAGTTCTCGACTTTACCTGCTCGGCGTCTTCATATTTGCCCTGCGCAAGATTTCATCTCAAGTCTGCTCAGGGGTTCATATCGGCCCGAAACAAAGCAATATAACTCAGCCAGAATGGTAATTTGATGTAATTTGATGAACCGTGTAGTTGGCTTCGAATGGACCATTTTGCAACCCTAGTCTTTGTGGCCAACTTGAGGTTAAGGGTGCAGGTTGACAACTTACAGCACTTGAAGGCAGCAAGGCTGGCTTCAAATAGCAGGCTTGGGGCAAACTTGAGGCATCTTCGGGCCGTAAATTGGCAGCCTACAACCCACACTCAGTTTACTGCTGAACAAATGCAGTATCATGATGGAACATGCTACTTGTGGCTCGTGGGAAGCCGTCTTTGGAAACCTGAAGATAGCGAGCAAATCTCAATTGTCCGAGAAAAGGCACTCGAGTGCGCTGGTTTTTGGTGTCTAAAAAGTCTAGAAATGATTAAACATAGCCTATCAGCCAAACCAATGGTGTCCCTGTAAAACCAAGCTCCATTATTTGCTGGATTTCAAATGCTGGAATTCCCCAAATGGTCTCCGGCGATTCCGCCAATGCGCGTTGGGCCTCGATCTCAAATTGTTTCCGCTGCTGATCCAGGGCCTGGGGATGAAATTGGGGCTGGATTGTTGATGGCTTGAAGAGTCATCACTCAACCATCCCAAACATCATCAATCCATATATCAATCCATATATCAACCATATCAATCCGCCATTCATCCCATATTCATCCCATATGCATCCCATCATCCCAATGCTTTTCAGCTGTTCATGAACAAAGAATCTGCTGTTGATACGTTCAGATGATGGGATCGACTTGGGAGATGTCGTTCACCCAGCCTCTGCACAGGCATCCAGATCTCCATCGTCACTAAACTGTGCGGCCTGCATTGAACAAGATGAAGAGTTGGATCACAGAAGGTTGCACATGGTTGCACCATAATGTTATACACCATGGTTTCCCACCTTAGATTTGACTAGGTCTGGTTGGTCATGGTTGGTCTACATAATCCATTACTCCTTTTTGCCTGCTTTGTGACGTACACATTCTGCAAATATCTTCTTTCAAACCCCATATGTTTGCAATGTGCCCCTGCCAAGCCCCTGCCAAACTGCTCGGCCTTGGAATATTGCCAGAATCCATTGGCATCAGATTAACCTCAATCCGCTATCCTTGCTATCCTTGCTGTTTGGGTCAACATACCGCGCCTCCACGGATGCCATGGCTGCACGCCTGCAAGGTAGTTGTTTGCATTGTCTGGCTCCATCGGTGCGAGCAAATGGTTTCCAAGTCTTGAAACAACTTCATCATGGACTACAGAAATCAGAAAAAAATACACTCTCAGCACCCCAAAATCAGACTATGAGACTATGACAGACAAATCTAATTTGTCCAGCTTGCCGTGTCCCAGGCAACATCCTGGCAGGTGAGCACTCTCTCCACAAAAATCTGTGAATCCCAGGCATGATGGAAATCCAAAATGAAAGCACCAACTCGTCGATCCCCTATCATCAGCCTGAACACTTCTCCATAGCCAGTAATATCACATCTTTGTCCATCTCATCCAGCGACTCAAACACAATCAACTGTGGTTTCGGTAGAATCTGATCAGGTGTTTTGGGATGCTTTGGTGGCACAAAAGGCTTCTGGTTCCAAGGTCCGTAAACTTCTGCACTAACAGATCTCCGTGCCGTCATCGCCCTTTTCTGGGGTAGGGGAAGCTCATCAACATCATCATCCTCATCGTCACTGTTTGCAATCGCTTTCTTGTCAGCCCCAGAAATGGGCTTTTGCGACTTTGGCTCTTCCGAATACATGCTGAACCGGCTGGACATCAAATGCTCCAAAGGACCAAGAAGTCTTTTGAAGGTGTCCCTATCCATGGACAAGATTGTAGCATGGTCACTTGTGACCTTGATAGTGGCTGCACGGGGATGATCCTTTAGGATGGCAAGCTTTCCAACTAGTCTCCGGCTGAAAATCACATCATTTGCTTGGCTGGTCCATTGTTGACACTCTTCAAGGCAACCAAAGTCCCTTGGCACCCTTGGCATTCTTCACTTTTAGCCAGCAAACCCATCAGAGAGGTCGCTAGCCGGTGGGCCAGGATGTTTCAAGTGGAGTCTGGTGTGCAACAAGCATCACTCGCCACCAAACAAACTGCAAGCCAGGAATGTCCAGAGGCTTTGCCCAGTCACTACTGACTGCGTCATATTGCGTCAGCCTGGCTAGGTGACCTTCAAGATCTCCGGATGCAGTGAGCGAAATTTGCAGCCAGGAATGATGTCGTTGGCGCTCAAGGCAAAGGCAGTGTGATTCAGTTCTCATCGAAACCCAGCGGCCTTGCTGCTTCAACTTAGGCCAAATGACAAATACCAGTAATGCGAGAATGTCGACAATCTTCATTATAGCGAAGTGAAGAACATGCACGCAAGTTGGTGCGACCCCAGCTGCTGCACTGTTTAGGTGATATCGAACCGGAACAGCACCTGTTCCTACTTCCATCAGTCTTTCTGCCAACACACCATTTTTTCGCAGCTTCAGGATGGAAGACATCGGTTGCAAAGTTCTTGATCCAGTCTTGGTCACAAGCGGCAAAGTCACAAGAGTCACTTTGATGGACCTGGTGCCTCAGGAGCATCCAGGTGGTGCAATGATGTGCAATGTGTGACGAACATGGCTCCAAATCCCAAAATCAAGTTGCCAAGGCAGCAATGCGAAACCGGTCAAAGAAAATCAAAGCAGGAGGTTGATGATAACAACTGTATACCACTAACAAGCAAATCAAATAGTTCAAGTTTTCCCGAATCACACTGCAGCAGAGGTTGGTTACTTGAGTATTTGGTGTTTGAAACATTGTAGGCAAATCACCACCGCAAGTCAATGCCAAACAGCCCGTGGTGAGGAAGTTGGATTGTGAATCCCGTTCTTAAATTGGGAAAGTATGGGAAAACTTTATCATCTGGGATGATCTTGGGATGTCCACCATTTCCCCACCATTTCCCCATCATTTTTCCAAATTTTTCCCATCCCCGGCACCGCACCTGGATATGCCAGCCACCCGTCTCGCGCAGCCAATCGGACGTCCTGGGCCGTCGCACCGTGCGTGGCGACGTCGTCCCCTTGGAGCGGACTTCGACGGACTCGTCGCTGCGGTAGCGGATCTCCAGGATGTCGTTGCCTGGAAGCATCCCTGCAATGGAGGAAGGCTCCCAGGAGGTCCCTAATGATTACCTATAATGTTTGCCATTTGTTTGCTTGGGCTTCCCGGGTTGTAAAGAAAAAAATCTGTTGTTTGCAAACTGTTCTGTTTTTCTGAGATGGAATTGGATATGGAAAATGACGATGGAGGAACACTGGTCCGGGAACCCGGCAAATCGGGCCTGGAGGCATCTTCAGTATGGCCACAACCCCTTCTGCGGTGGGCTTGGAATACGGAAACACCTGCCACGCGTGAGAGCATCTAACAGTCTAACAAAACCACTCGGTATGCAATGGCTACCTGGGAAAAAAATACTGCGGAAAGGTTGGTGAAGCATAAAATGGTTGAGCATGTTTCTTGATGTCATTTGACTTCAGTCTCTCAATATCCAAGAACCTGAGGCCAATAACATTTGATACTTGCTTACAGCAGCTGATCATTCTTCAAGTTGTTTTTCCGTTGTTCCAGCCAAATCCATAGACTTCTTAGTTTGATCATTGAACCACCAGCAATGGTGGTTTGATGGGATTTGTTGAATGTGGCTCTACTTTAATGGGTGGGGTTTAATGATGGTTATAGTTTAATAGTCATAGTCATACTTAAAGTTGTATACGCTGATATACATATAATATAATATTGATTATAATGTGTATATATATATAATATACACACCATATATTGCACCATGAAATTTTGGGGAGAATAAACGAATAAAATCGAATAGACATCAGAACCACCAGGTGCTGAGCCTCACAAGTTGCTCCATCAGACAGCTGCACCTGGCAGCATTGCTGGAAGACAGGCATCATCCAACCATCATCCAATTCTGCAAAAAGAAAATGTATGTTACTGTTGCAGTATATATGGTTTATGCAAATTATCCAAATCCATCCCAATCCTATAATGTGAATTCGTATCCCTTGGTGCCTCCTTTGGTTCACTTACAAAGATGTGCCCCACCTAGAGACGTATATTATGACTGGCTTGATCACTCCACTGGTACCCCCGGCACCTTAGCATTGCCACCTGGCGAGTCCAGAAGCACTCGAGCGCCGCGGCCGCGCTGAATGAGCCGGTCCTGCGAAGATGCGGAGTATTGGAGCTCCGAAAGTATCACAAAGTTCTGTTGATTCTACTGGACCACATCCCCTGATATGCCAAAAGCATGTCCTTGTTTTGGGTGGAGCCGGCTTTTCTTCAGTTGAATCTGTCATGGTGATCGAACATCCCCCCAAAAAGAAACACCTTTGACGAGCGGCACGTCGTTGATTGCATGGTTACAAAGTTATCGTCTGCACATCAATGCAACTCTTCCTTGAAACTTACCACTACCTCGCAACCGCTCCTTGCACATGACCGCCAGATCGCTATACTGGGCATGCTCTTGAGGGCTCCTAGCCGGGCAAAAGCACAGCTGCACATGGATTAGAAAAGTTACAAAAAGGATTCACATGGGCACGGGTACTCCCTTCTCACTCGACCTCCGTATCCAAACATGTCGATGATGTTACAGCGTTTCGCCATCCATGCCTTCGGATCTGATTTCAAGTTTACTTTCAATCTCGATTGCATTCCATCATCTTCCATCATCCTCCATCATCTTCCATCAGTTTTATCACTAGACTTGGAACCTGGAAGCCTGGAAGTCCCCAAGGTTTTTCAATGTAAGCAGCGCTTGCGCCACCTGTCTTGAGCACCCCAATGAAGCAGCTCCCGAGCTGTCGGAAGACCCGCGGGAAGCTCGGCTTCGATGCTCAGCAGCACCGTGTCCTGCCATTTCAGCTGGAGATGTCTGATGGGTTGGGCACCCGGCAGATGATCCACCAAACTTGGCTTGATTCAGATGAGGGTTTAATTGTTTAATTTGAATATTGGTTCATTAAATTTGATGAAAACTTTTGTGTTCTATGATTCATTCACTTCAACAAATGGTATCAAATGGTTGGGGCGAGGTGGTATCCCCGATTCCTTCATGTTTGTGATAGTGCTGCTTGGAGGTGGTCCGAGAATTGTAAACATACCACGACTAAATCATCAGAGCCAAGCCCAAGATCTGTGTTTGCTCCGAAAGTAGTAGTAATTACTCCAAAATCCAGCGGTTTGAATCACAAGTGTCCCTATGAAAATTGCCATAACTGGGGGGGTATACCATGGTATACCGTTGTTTACCCCATGTTCAGACACGCCCATGTTCGGCTGAAGGCACGCCATTTGCATAAGTATCTTTAGCATCTGATCCAGCCTCCACTAGTTGCCCTTTGGCAGCGACATCTTCAAACAGGCGACGCTTTGGCATGTCCCACGCCATGCCCGCGTTGCAGTGTCGTTCGGACCGAGAATGGCCCGGGTGAAAAGTTGTGCGTCACAGAGATTCGTACACACTGTATTTGTATGAGAGGTGTAGTACGTTCAGCAGTGTTCAGTGGTGGACCCTCAAACTTGTTTGCAGATTGTGAGTGCCGAAAGAACATGTCCTGCAAGCAGTCTCGAAACTATAAACATCAACAGCGTTGCAGGTGTATACCGGGCGCACAGTTTTGCTTGTTGATGGTTGACTCTAATGTGGAAAATTCGTAAGGATATGACATCCTAATGCTTTGACTTGACTGCATGGAAAAATGCAATGACCCGGGAAGGGATTCGCCTTGAAAGAAAATGAAGATGTCTAAAATGTGTCTGACCCTTGCTGAGACCCAATTTTTGAACACGGAGCGCTGCATCAGGCTGAAATCATGCTTTCTGAAAGACTTTTTGAGAGTCCAACTTTGAAGCGGACTGTTCTATCCTGCCCTCTGCCCAGAAAAAGTGTCAGCTCAAACAAAGGGACTCAATCTTTAACAGGCTGCTGTTAAATCGAGACAACCACAGTAACACAATCACGAAATTGGGGATTTCAAGATAGCCAGCATCTCAGCAAAACCCGACTTGATGCACAGAAGCAGAATAACAAGTTACACACCTGTTCAAAATTTATTCAAACAAAAAAACAAGAATTTGGGAGCATTTGGGAGCAACATGAAGCAACCATCAAATTTACTAACATCAAGTAGCCAACCAATCTTTGTTCTTCCTGAAAGTTCATTGCCATCCCCTCCGCACCTCTGAAGGGCCCTGAAAAACGCTACGACCCTCGTGCCCCGTGAAGCAATGAAGCTGCGGAAGAGAAAGCTGGACTTCAACGGAAGGGCGCTTCTTGGTTCCATGGATTGGTTGAAGGCAAACTCTGCAAGGAAAATCTAAGCCTGGGATTCGCGGTAAACCAACAGGGAATCCTCCCAGGAATCGAGAATCACCAAACAACTCACTTGCCATCAGTTGACTTGAGGATCAAAAGGGACTGAATGGGGATGTTCCAACTTGGCGAGGGTGGTTGAGCTCTCCCAGAGACCGCGGATCCGAATCCAGTGAGTTTGATGGCTGGTTACATCATGTTACATCTCCTTGCTTGCTTCTGTAGAGCATAGTGCCCACCCCCGCTACAACCTACAGCACTTAGAGGTTCAGTGTTTCACTTGAGGCAGACTCACTAGGAGATATCATCTAATCTGCACTGCTCAAATGCTCCTTTGAAACGCCAAACATATCGCTTAACGCTCAGCTTCTCAAGGTGAAACCGGACTGGCTTGTGGGCCAGGTGCTGTCGATCTTGGGCTCACCAAGTGGCAAAAAAACGGAGTGATGGTCTGCCACAGATTTCCAATACGCTGTCCAGGCACACTCATGTTCATGAGCTGTTGCTGCAATGGCGATCTTTTTGATGTTCGCTGATGCTCATAGCGTCTTGAGCTTGCTGTGTGACATGGACATGCGGCCAATGTCAGGCTCTCACTTCGTCAGCATCAATTGCTGCCTTCCAGGAAAGCAAGTTTGGCACAATACATCTTGAGTGAGAGTTGGTCCATACTCTGATCAACACCTTGATTCTATCTAAGTGAGCCTGGCATATCTTGTCTCTCTAGCAGGTGTATCCCACCCTTCACAAATTCTGGGAATCCTTGATTACCCCATTCTCTGACACTAATATGCACGTGCACCTGGAATCCCAAACAACCAAACATAAATGGTCGTTTCCCGATACAAGTAGTAGTCAAGAATATCCACATAAAAAATGAGTGTTCCAGGTATGTACATTATTTTGTTATATTGGGTATTCCGAATGGAAGTGTCCAACATAAATCGATTTCCGATTTCCACATCCGCCTCCTCAGCATGCCTGACCAAGGCCTCATGGCTGAGGGGTTGGAGAAGATCGGTGTCACAGGCCGACATGTTCTATCCCTGTTGAACTCACATTATGTTCACACATGTATTGGGATTTCAAAAATGTACACTGTATTCACAATATGTCAATCAAACATGCCAAGCGGATTCAGAACAAGAGCTGGAACCAAGACATACTGTGTCACTCAAATGATTGCCTCTGTGCATTGTGATGGTTCTATTGAAATCTGGAATGTGCCTCCCCAGCACAACTTTGGCCGCATTTTCTTTCTCTGGGACACTTGTCAGAGTGATGCTATAGCACAGTACAGTACTAGATTGTTTTTTCCAGTTCTTGAATGTTTTGGAATTTTGTAGACTGTTTTGTTTTTTTTCTTCAGTTTTTCCTGTGGAGTATTTTGGAAGTCTCTGGAATGGTTTCGAAGCTTCTGGAGTGTTTGTTTTTTGAAACTGTTTCGAGATATGTTTGCAATGATTTAGGTCAAGCCAAGATTGACTCACGAGTATCCCTGTTTATGAGTACCCTCATCCTCAACAAAGACAGCAGCAAAGGCTGCCATGAACGTGAATTCAGTCCAAACATGCAAGATCAACACTCAGGAACATTGTTGCTAAAAGGAATGTCATCTCTGACTGATTATCGTGCCATATCTTGCTGTACAGAATCGTCTCATGACAATTGGGCTCTCAGAACCCACACCGCACAGTGCTCGTCAAAGCTCAACATGCCACGGGCCTCAATTGATCAACATGGGAAGCTCCCACACAATTTATGCATCCAATATCTGCCATTGGCCAGCGTTGTTCTTTGCTGCATATTATGGAGAATGACATCCAACCACTGGTGAACTGGTCAAGAATGAAGCCTTCTGTCAAGAGTTGAACGATGTTCCATCTTAGAGCGGCTCGGACACAAATGTGTGCGTCACGACAGTAGTGATAGGGAAGTGAGTCAAAACCCTGGTACCCCTGGTGAACCTCAAAATAGCTGGAAATGGATGTTCATCCCACTAAAATGTATCTATAGGTATTGACCCATACCCACATCATAGAACGTCTGTAAAATTAAATTACCTGTACATACCTGTACAGCACATTAGCTTTGGGTTTCTGTGACAAAGACTCCCGAAGTGATACCTCACAAGCTCGTCATGCTCAGCTCCAATTTTCCGATTGCAGGACCACAAAATCAAAGTTTCTCAGCATCCACACAATGCCCAGCATCGCCAGTGAAACTTCCTCGTCCTTTTGGTTTCCCTCTGCTTTGGCCACCTCCGGTGCGGCTTGGTTCCTAGCTGATTTGTGACTGATTGATTGATTTGAATTTGAACATGAACCAAGCAGGAACTCTTCTGCAGCATTCGGAAAGGAATTTGAACATGAAAAAGGCAACCCCGCAACCAACTGCACCAGTCGCAACCAACTGCACCAGTCGCAGCGCTTTTTTCCACAGTGCCCGCAGCTAGTCTTGCGCCTTGCGGCGTGAAACTGAAGTGCGAGGCGACTCTTCGTGAATTCAGCACAAGGCCAGCCGGCCTCATGGCCCATTTGCCCATGGCTTCCAGGCTGGTGATCTATGTCTCAGATAACAACAGGGAGTGATTCTGCAAACATCCCGAATAGTGAAATATTATACAGGTAATGATTGGAAATTATTGAAATGAAACCAATTTTAAAACAGAACCACTCTATCATGGAAGAGCACATCTGAATTGTTGACAAATGTCACATTATGAGCAAGGCGATAGCAATCGTGGGAAGTTGTAAGATTTGGTTGATCTCTTTTGCAGCCTTCCAGAGGGCTAGCGAGGCAGACGTGTGGCACTAACGCTCATTTGTTCTTCTTAGTCTTCTTGGCTGCTGCGAGAACCATTGATGCAGAAATGACCTGTTTTTTTCTTGTAGGAAAAGAAACCTGGAAAGGCCGAAATTTCCTGTGTGTAACCAAGAACTGGGCTTTAAACAAGTAACCCCCCCTGACCGCTGACCATGCCATTTTATGTTTATTCAGAAAATCAAATCCTATATATATATATTCCATCCTCAAGCTCAAGCAGAGGTGCATAACATTGCAAGATATTGCAAGTACCATGTGTCCAAGGACCAAAAGATCAAAACATATCAAAACCAGATATTACAGACCTGAAATCAAAATTGCAAAGTTCTTGAAGACATCAGTTGCACGACATCCATCGCCCGGAAGTTCCCCGACCAGGTAGACTGGTGCTGACCCAAAAGTCGGTCCCTGCCGCTGGGCATTTAAGTTGACCTACTCCATCAGCTTTTTGCCAATGGTTTCATCCCCAGCAGGATGGACATGTGCTCCACATCACTGCGATTTGAATAAGTGCTGCACTTTGGAATCAATCAAATTCCCCATTTTGAAATGGATAAAGAATCAATACAATATATATGAGAGAGAGAGAGAAAGAAAGAAAGAAAGAAAGAAAAAAGAAAGAAAGAAAGAAAGAAAAAAAAACTATAACTTCATATAGCTATATTTTAACATACCAGTAGTGCCGCACAAGGCGGTGGCGGAAGTTTCAAAGGTAGGAAACTATGGGAGAGGTGAGTTGCTGTGATGCATGGATGGCAGGGCGAATCCATTGATGGACCGAAAGGCGGCTGTGAATTTTGGAGTGGTTGCAGTGGTCACCCAACTGCAGGATGTAGTGTGGTGTAGCGAAGTGCAATGCCGCTTTAGTTGTAGTTGTAGCTGTAGTCGTTGTTGCAGTTGTAGTTGTAGAGTACTTGAAGCGTAGTTGAAGTTGAAATGTTGTAGTTGTAGTTGTAACTGTAGCGTTGTGAAATGGCAATTGTACTTGTAGCTGTAGTTGAAGTGTAGTTAAAATTGTAGTTGTAGTAATTGTAGTAATTGTATGTAATTGTAGTAGTTTTACGAGTTGTAGGAGTTGTAGGAGTTATAGCTGTAGTTGTAGCTGTAGTTGTAGTCTAGTGTAGTGGTAGTTGTAGCTGTAGTTGTAGTCTAGTGTAGTGGAAATTGTTGTTGTAGTGTAGTTGAAGTTAAAGTTGAAGGTGTAGCTGTAGTGTCGTTGAAGTTGTAATGTTGTACTTGTAGTTGTTGTTGATGTGTAGTTGTAGCTGTAGTTGAAGTAGTTGGGGTGTAGTGGAAGTTTTGTTGAAGTGTAGCTGAAGATGTAGTTGACGTTGTAGTTGTAGGATAGTGTAGTTGCAGTTGTCTACCTATCTGTCTATCTATTTATCTGTGTATTTATCTGTCTATCTATCTGTCTATCTGCTTATCTCTCTATCTGTCTGTCTGTCTATCTAGCCATCTTTCTGTCTATCTATCAATTTATCTATCTATCTGTCTATCCATCGATCTATCTATCTATCTATCTGTCTGTCTGTCTGTCTGTCTGCAAACTTGAGAACGAAGCTATTCTGCGAGACTTCCTGATTTTTTGAATTTGACAACATCAAAAACGCAGCAAGTCTGCGAGACTTCCTCAGTTTATCAATTTTCAAAGTTGACAACATCAAAAACGAAGCACTTCTGCAAGACATCCTTCAAAAATGGAAAGTTGAGTGCAGAGCTGACGGCCTCGTACCAATGCATTTTGCGATTTTTCCATTCCATCTGTCTAAAGTACTGCGCCTGCCATGAAAAAGTGAGGCCAGGTCGTATGAAGTGCTGCACCTTTCACGCAAGACCATCTTAGCAAACCCGAAGATCTGATGTTCCAAAATGCAACCCCTCTCAGGAAATCAGCGCCTGGACCTCCTAACATCTCTGAAGAACATGTCTCTTGCATTGCGCTTGCCACGGAAAATGGATCTTTGCAGATCCTCTCAAAATGCCCCACGCCTGCCAACGCTTTTGAAACTGCTACAAAACCATCACGTTTTGCTCACATTTGACAGGGTGCACAATCCCTTGCTTGCCACGCGAAACCAAAAGTGGTCCGAACATGTGGTGCTTTTTACATTTTGACTTGGAAACGTGCTTCGCGCCACAACAGCGTGCACTTTTTCAACATCCCAACTTCGAAAACTGGTCCGAGACCGTCAGTTTTTTAACACTTTTGACTTCGACATGTGCTTCGCGCCACAGCAGCGTGCAATTTTTCATCTCTCATCTGGCCAGATGGCTCCGCGCTCGCCACTTTAGCGAGCCTACTTTTGGGAAAAACACAGTGAATCGTGACTTTTCTACCTCTTCGCGCACCTGCATCTTCTTTCCTCTGACTCTTTCTCTTCTCTGATCTTCTTCTTCTTCTTCTTCTTTCTTCTTTTCTCTTCTCTGACTCTTCCCACCTCTGCTTTTCCATCGGAAGCTTTACTTCTAAACTTCCGTCGATAATTACAGTAATGAACATATGTATATATAATGATATATGTTATAAATATATATATAATATATATATATAATATCATATAATATAAACTAATATAATATAATATAACATAATATAATATAATATAAATTAAATAAAATAAATATAATATAATATGATATAATATAATATAATATAAATAAATATATATATATATGTTATGTGCAATCATAACTGGCTCAGTGGACTTCACCGGACTTGTCATTGTGGCTCTGGAACGCTGTGTTTTTCACAGCCCAGGGGCCCAGCCCAGCATCGATTGGCATCGGCGTCGCGTCATCCTGCCAGTGTCGCACCAGCCAAGACCAGGGATCTGCTTCGCGCCACCGGAGGAAGTGTCATGGAACGCTGGAGACCTGGAGATCGGGGAAGGAAAAAGGGGGGCTAACATGGTTTAACGTCGTTAACCTGGTTTAACATTGTTCATATAACCATCACCAATTAGTTGTATTAGTCGTATTTCGTGTAGTGATGCTTAATGATGGGGGATTAAACTCTGGTTCCTGGTTGATGATGGTGGGTTCAACCCCCCAAGACTGGGAGTTTAGTCATGAAAACTGCTGGAGTTTTACTAACTTGGGAGATTGAAGACCAAAAATGGGCAACCAAAATCAACATGAATCATCACGAATCCAAAATCAAGACATATCAAGACCTATTCAAGACCTTGAAGGAGGTTGATTCACTGGTAAACCATCAGTAATCTTTTACAAGTGAAGAATCAGATTTCTCGTCACCCCCGCCTGTCTTCCCTGCCGATTCCTTCGAGGAGGCCCGGCTCAAGGGCGCACTGGGCGCGGCCGTGGAGACAGCTGTGGAGGCGCTCCCAGCGCTGATGTTGCTGGACATGCGCTTGTACCCTGCCTGGGAAGCTGGGCCAGTGGTTACTGATGGAATCTGATGCAATCTGATGGATTCAGGCCACGGAAACTGGAGGACTTCTCGAAGCACAGAGTTCATCGTTGTTTTTGATTGTGATAACATGTGATAACCAGGGAAATGTGGTGGAAATAAAGAGCTGGGCAGGATCTATGGGGTATGGCGCCCAACAAAGGTACGGCGTCAAGAGAAGCGGACTCAAATGACTGAACCTCTTTGTCTTGTGGTCTGAGTGACAACATACTAAGGCACCACCATCTGTTGGGTGGAACCGCTTTTTGGTGCCAACCAAAAAAGCTCTCGGCTCAACTCCTACCAGTGGTAGAGCTGTTCAGCAGAAGGTTGAGGGTCGGTCCAATCATGGCGTGAACTTCTTTGATGCCTTCTGCCATCAGGATGGCGTTAGCCTTTTCGTTTAGACGCAGCAGCTGCATCATACAATGACAAGTTGTGCTCAGAGCACTTTCACCTTTTGTGTCTGCAACGTTATGCAATGCTTTGCTGCTTGAGTCTGTTCCTGCGATGGCCTTTGTAGAACACAAATCCCTCGGAACAGCTTGTTCAAACTCCATGCCGGTACAGCTGGTACAGTACAGCCACTAGACTGGACCTTCACCTGGAATGCTATTTATGCCGAACAAGTTTGGAGTTGATTACGTGCCGGAGCCTGGCCCTTCCTGCATGCAAGCTGGTCCTGCTTTGAGGAACTTTGCGGGAGAGCATTTTCCACTGCTTACGTCACGTCCTTGTGTCTTCGCTCTGTTAGTGGTTCTGCGGTTTGGATTCAGACATGACGGGCGCCATGCCCACATTCTGGCACTACAAGGTTTTCACCATCATTTCAGTGGACCAGTGCACCAGTTTTTTTTGCGCTTGCAGCCAGCAAAGTTCTATGGCTTCGCTGAGTTCTCGCTCAAGTGTTGGATACGCTGAGGGTTTGCAACCGTTTTGTACACAAATTGTCCTGGCCGTCCACCTGAGACGGGCAACACTTTGGCAATCACTTATCATGTCCATGTGCCACATGCGCACTGAACCTCGCTTGGATTGACTGCCACTACTACCGCCGTGGCATGAACCGTTACCGAAGTCCGCGCGTGGTGCCAACCAAAATCCTAGATCTGTTGCCGAGGCTATTTATTGCCCTAGTTTTATGACATCGGTCAACCACATGGTTGGCCATGGTGTGCTTTCATTATTAATTCACCAAAACCCCCAAACACCTAGCACCCATTCCCCTGTCCCAACCTTGCTGAGGCGTCGATCTTCAGCTTCTGCCTCATCTTCCTCTTGGACTTTGTTGGGCGACTTGGGCACCACTTGATTCAGAAAGAGGTCACCTTGGCCAAGTATGTTTGGTCACCAGCAGTGGGGAGGATAAACTCACTGTCCCACACCAACCAACGCCGTCCCAATGAGATTCATGGACATGGGAAGTTGATGGAAGTTGCACATGTTGTCAGGACTTGAGCAAGTACAGTCGTGGAATCCGCGGCAATCGATTGAAAACACGCCTGGCCTTCATTGGGCGGCCGCAAGCGCTCGGGTTCCGGGATGTTCCGCCAGGGATCCAACACCTGGGAATTCAACATGATTTTGCCAATCCATCCCAACTTACTGATGCAAATGGTTTCCAAAAAGATAATGTGTCTTTTTGTGATTTTGCATTGTTTTCTGAATATTGAAAAAAAGTATCAACAAGAATGCGGAAGTCGTGTGGCCTCCGCGGGTTTTCGGCAGTCGACTTCAAAGGCTTCGCCAAAGCTGAGCTCCCTGCAGTCGGTTGGGACCCTGAAAACTCATGGGTTTCATCATCGCAAGTCCTTTGGATCCCTTTGGTCCTTAGGCGTTTGCAGATCAAAGGCCAATAATTGCCATTGCCTTGGTTTCTCAAAACCGGTCCGCTTTCCTTTCGTGAGGTTGTCTTCCCATCACAAGTCATCTCCCCCTTGCGCACCTGGCATGATGATGGCGCTCCCACGGTTGAACCTGGCCCCGGCTGATCTGCATCCCAAGGGACCGAGACCGAGACCAGGGATTCTTGTTTTGCCCAACGTTGCCCAACACTCTGTTCACAGGTCTGTCTGAAAATATGGTGCCCCAAAATCATCCAATATCCGTTTATCATCGTTTTCCTAGTTCATTTGAGAGGTATACCGGTATGCCCCACTTCACAAACCCACAACTCCTCTGGCGTGGCACATTTCAGTGCCAGGAATTGCCTGATGTTGTCGGAGCTTGGCGATGTCGGTGCCATAACCTCAAAGCCCAAGATTCTACAATCTGTGCATGCGCATGTATGCGTGTGGCGTTCTGTACTTTCGGGATACCGTCCGGCATTTTGAGTCCTAATAGCTAGCTAGTGCGAAGGATCTCGGAATTCCAACTTTGGTTCCATGCATGTGATGTTTGTACATAGCGGCTGCTAAGAAATCCTGGCCTTTTGCACAGTAAGCAACAAACTGAGAGGAACAAACCATAAATCTTCTCGAAGCAACAGAAGTTTACTTACCCGTCTTCAGAACGCCTTCCAGGCTTCTGGAAGGTCAACATGTTCAATGGATCCCTTACAACCAATGCTGCTTCCGTTCCTGATTCCATGTGATCTATCCATATTTCATGTTATCAATATTATTGGTCAACAAAACACAAAGTTCAAACACACACACACACAAATTTTCTCAAAAATACGGGATTTTCATGGATTTTCATATATTTTCATGGATTTTCACATATGTTCATGGGTTTCTCAAAGATGTTCCACAGGAACAATCCTCCGACCGATCCAGATGCTTCACCAGGCCAGGTGACGACGGAGGTCCTCCTCCGTGACGTGGATACAATCCTTGTAGATGGTGCCCTCATCCTTAGGCAGGCTAGAAAAACAACCTGTGCATTTAGATTGAAAATATTATATACATATACTATATATATATATATGTATACATATATATATATATATATGACGGCACGAGAAAGATCTCAGCAGCCAAAAAAAATAATACATATATATATATATGTATATGGTATATAATAGTATACTATATATATATATGTATATTATAGTATCAATATATAGTATCTATATTCATGGCATAGGAAAGCTGGCTCAAGGAGTTGGAATTCCGATCGTTGGGCATCTCTTGCCTGTCCCCGACACACTCCAAGCCAGGCGACCAGGACTCGTTTCTCAAAAATTCGAACTGAAGCAATTTTCGATTTCCATGTCTGCACGTATCGATGGCGACAAACGTACAACGATAAACGTATATCAACGTAGAACTTAAGCCCAAGCGGAGAACGAGAAAAACACGGGGAGTTGAACTCATGACAACTCGACCTGCCGACAGGTCACCGGCATGGAGATCACATGTGCAGTTGAGAGTGCCTCGGTCATAGAATTCACTCGCATTAAAGATGAAAAATTGGACCTGTGAGGTTTCAACCTATGTGGTCACTGGCATCTTTGCTTTGACCCTTGCTGACTCGAGATCAAAACTTGATAAAAGAGTTCAATCAAATAATTCAGATGGAATTCCGGTGCTGTGTTTCGTTCTGACATGTTTTGACGCGGCCAAGATCCAGCAACTACTGCTATCCTGCAAATCCCCTCTCCATGTTTCGGCAAAAGCAATCAAGTCGATCAAAATACCTCAAAATGGACCCCACTTGCATCAGCTATATAATATGAAGTCTCCTAAAATTGTGGGTACCCTAAATCATCCACAATTGGTTATCATCAATGGGAAAACCACTGGTTTCGGGTACCCATATTTTGAGAAATCCCCCATCCTTTCCGGTCCAAATGGACCCGCCTTGGACTCTGGTGGGCATTCTGGGATGGCTGCAGGGCAGCTCTTGCGGTGCTGGATCTTCCTGGCTAGACATCTCTGCATCTTGAGAACTGGGTCCCAAAGACCTGAAATGACCTGAATGTCATCAAAACCATCAAATAATTTAAGATCAGCCTGTTCTTCGAACGCAGTAATTACATGTAATTACTACCGAAGATTGAAGTCACTTGAAATATTTGAAATGAATTTACACCCCATCGCCCCATCGCCTTCTGATCCTCTTTTCCAGCATTGGTCGCATCATTTCTGCCAAGATCTTCTCAGCCGCGACCCCGCGTGTGGCTCTGTGCCGTTGGGTGGCTCTTTATCGTCTGTGTGGCTGGAATGGCAGTGTCTCAAAGAAGCTGTGTATATATATATATATACACACACACATAAACTCTAGCTGCAGTAGAACCTCATCAACATTCACTTTGCTGAAGGCTTTTTGACCTTCCACTGGCTCACTGTTTGAGCCCAAAGGTTCCTGCGAATCGCAAATGATTTGAAGCCCTCAAGAAACAACGGGCTGTTCAAAGCCAGGTGGCACAGATTCAGGCATATCCTGCATGTTGCGGGATCCTTATCTGTTTTAACTGGGCATGAAAACTAAACTCGACATCAAAAAATGATTGCTGCAGATGACTGCCTACTTTCAATATGCATTCAACATCTTCAATGGAGACGTGCCTCCATCGCCTTTGCGAAGTGGTCGACGGCCTCGTCAAAGCGACCATCTGTGGCATTGACCTGGCAGATCTGTTGGTTGATAGGTTTTCCTATGGGTCATAAATTGTTATGTGTATATATATATATATGTTACACATATGTGTATATATATATAGTTCTATATATATATTATTATATTATATTATATTATATTATATTATAGTTCCAATTGATTAACCCATCAACCAGGGTATTTTTGAATATCTTGGCTCAGATGGATGCAAATGATGTAATTAACTGGACGTGTCCCTGACTTCAAATTCAGCAGATTTCAGCACCAATGCGCTCTCCATGCTCTGGCGAAATTTCCAGGCCTGGCCCAGCCGATGATATGCATTCTTGCTCACCTCTTTGAGGGTATGCTGAGCAAACCTCAGATTAAAGTCTTTGGAAGACATGGGACCTCCATGGTTCATGTTCCAGGACAAGCTCGATCCAAAGCCGAACTAGCACGATCTTTTCAGAGGCTGCAAAGTTTAACTTCCCTTGACAGCCGTTGAGTACACCAAGGACAAGCATTGAGCAGCCTAGTCGATTCATCTCCAGACATACGCGTGGTCAAATCCCGAAATGGGTTGGTCTGAAACTAGGGAACCCCTAAATCCGATGTTTGATCATCATTTTCCCCGCGAAGTAGCCATTTTCGGAGGTGAAATGCCCGATATTCAGACACACCCAACGATCATATCAATTTACTTCGCCCACTGTACCCCTATTTTTTTTTCCCATTGTCATTGGTGAACATTTTAAATATGGTGAAATCATAGGGATACAGTTAACCTATGATTATCCCTATGATTATCTCTATGATTATCCCTATGATTATCCCATTTGGTGAAATTTTAACCATTGTTGCATCTCTATTTTTGAGGCTTAAAATCCGTCAGCTCCAACGGGGCTCAAGACTTGCTGTCTCCCACGGCGGATTTCTGCCGCTGTGCAGAGCTCAAGTGGTACCTGTACTCAGCGATAGAATGGGGAAATCTAAGGGAGAACATGTTGGGTAATATATAGTTGGTAATATAGTTGTTATATAGAATGGTTAAATCTAAGGGAAATGGGAAATTGTAATATATAGTTGGTAATAGTGGTGATATAGCGTGACATAATTGCGATTTACCCATCAAAAATGGAATAGAATGGAGGTTTGACCAACCAAACAGGGCATATCTCAGGCATTACTTCCCCAAAAAGACAAAAGCAGGGCCTCTTTGCTGAAATACGTGAAGTACCAGTAGATACCAAAAGTATCCGTGGTTGTCCCATGAAACTCTGACCGCGAGGGCGCTGAAGGCAGATCCGGCTGGTCTGCAAATCTCCCTGAGCTGCAGATGCAATTCCCAGGTTTCCAACCTGAGCTGCAGCGGGTTTCCCTGCTCCATAGAGGTGGAAAAACATGAAGGGTCCACAAGCCAGAGTCGGTACGTCTTTCAATTTTATGTAGGACCTTGATGATACACACACAAGGAGTAAGAGCGAGAGAGAGAGCGAGAGAGAGTGAGTGAGTCTGTGCGTGTGAGGAACATACAGTCTGTGCAAGAGTCTTCTCGGTCTTTCATGAATGTAACTTCATCGAAATTTTCCATGGTTCATCTTGCAGTTTTCAATGTGAGCCTAGTTTTTCACCAAATGTTTCAGTTACCCTATGCAGAGACTTTAAAAAAAAACAGAACGCTGTGACCAAAATCCGTGGTGGCTTGCCGAAGTCCAAATCTGTGGCGAAGGAACCGTAAAACATTGAGCATCCTGCGCTACAGTCGGGGCGTCAGCTCTTCCGGCTGTTCCAACCAGCCGTGACGTGACACCAAGCTGTTTTACAAAACTGACCCGGCCAAAGTTTCGCAAAAAGAGTCCATCTTGTGAAGTATGATACAAGGATAATCTGGTAAACAATGAATCATGAAAGTCATGCTTTAAGATGCTTTAAGCATCTTTAAGCTGCTACAATCTTCCACTACGCAAATCCTACACAACAATGTCACTGTTTTTTTTCTTTCCCATATCCTCGAACAGAACCGCCATTTTCACCCCCAAGACTTGCAGTATCTTCCAGCCCCAAGAGTTGTGTCCTTTGAACCCATGCGATTGGCATATTCGATGGCGTGCTGGTGATGTATCGCAGCATGCTCTGACAAGCCCATCGCCTCCCAGGCTTAGCTAAAGCCAACAATAAATCACCATTGATAAATGGGTGCTATACACATCTATAAACCATCCCCAAAGGCCCAAAGGGTAGGTTTATTCATGTTCATTATTGGGGTTACAACATTAGATATATATATATATAGTTACATTCAGTTACAGTTACATAGTTACACTATGTACACATATGTACACCAATTACAGTACTGAAGCAAGCACTTGAAATTGTGGTCTCCGAAGAAACAACTGGGCAATTAGCAACTTGAATGCAACTTGAGTACAGAACAAGTTGTCCATGTATGAACAGCCAACCGCAACTGCTTCATGCCTGGAATACAATGCCCAGGTTGGTGTGTGCGATCAACCGACCTGTGCCGTCCTCAGCAAGTCGATGGGGATTTCGCTTAACTTAAATAGCTTTGGAACCTTACAGGATGAATGGACGATGAATGGACTTTGAATGGACTTGGCAGGGAAGGATCGGAAGGATTCTATTCTATCCTGACTCATCCTGACTCATACATGTTGACACCGTAGCTTTGTGCAGTATCACCTCTGTCAAAAATACGGGAAAAAAATGCCGAAGATCCGGGCAAACGGCAAACGTTGCAACACGTTGCAACTCACCATGCTGAGTCAAAGGCTGCCAATTCTAGGTGCTTGTTGTGATACTGGATCGCCTCGTCATACTGCCCTCAGTGTGGCCATGGCTGCCCCCAAGACTCTGTTGGGGTCACAACAACACAAAAAAATGGCCATGGCTTGCAAGCTATAGCCCCCAGAAGTATGTTGACCAACTTATGTTAGCTGTCTTGTGCCAATTCCATCCTCAAATTTCTGTTCTATGCAAATGGCACAAACAGGGATCACGTCGTACGATCGCATTCCACGCATCCTTCCAACCTCTAAACAGTGAATGACCATGGGCGAGAAGGGGCTTCTTCATTCACACATGAAAACGTTCTTTGCCATCCATTTGGTCAATCACACAGTAGCCTGGAGATATGGACATGCACCACTGAAAGCTTTCCTCATCAGCAGAGATGAGATTTTATTTGATGTTTATCACACGGCAGGCAAAACAATCTTTAGATTGAAAGCTATAGAGAAAAACAAACTATCGACAATTTGATGTACAGTATAGTCACGGGTAGGGATGGCATACTTGCAGTGTGAGCATTTACAAATGTTGATCTCCGCTTTACACTTTTTGGATTTGGCTGCACAATTTTGTGTTTCATTCTTCATTCTATAACCAGAATTTTGCATGGCCCACTAATATTGCACACATAGGACAACTGGCAGGTGCTTTTTTGTTTCGCGCACACAGGATGTGGTCGACTTTTAGACCCATCCCAAATTCAACCACTGGTGGTTTGCCTTCGGGCTTTGACGTTCCCATCTTCCACCATTGCAAACAATTGATAAGCATTGCATGATTGGATGATATTGGATGTAACAAGCTTCTCCAGTTTCCACCATTGGTTGTCAAAATTTCTCACTCAACTGCTGGAATGTTCACCCTCCGAACCCCCGCGCGCGACCAACGCCGTGGTAGGATCCACCGCAGCGCCCATCCGACCTCGCTGGCCTAAAAAAAATGGGGGCGGCGCTTATTGTGCCCAGCTCCACTGGCTCGACCACCGCAATGGCGCACGGTTGGGTTGAAGATTTTGAGTCTCTACACCACACCAGCTGAACATCTATCAGTAAAAAATCAGTAGAAGGAATTGAAGGAATATAAATGTGCAATATGAGGCAATATGATCAAATACACAAAGAATGTCTCTATAGTTCTCTATACACAGAATATATGCACAACCACTACAACCAGCTGAAAAACGGTATATCGATTACATGCACTTGGGATCATGGGTCAGTTGCTGTGGTGAGATGTTGGGATCCACTTCTCATCAGAAGAATGCACTGGGGGAGCCACGCCAGTGGCCAGCCCGGCGCATCTCCAACGTTCCACGGAAAGATGAGAGAAGCGATAATTGTGATGCAAAAAGACCAGGCGGCCTGACCCTTGAGGATGTCACAAAACTTTGCCAAAGAATCAGAACTAGCTCTGCAGATCCATGTTCATACACATGTACTAGGTTATATATATATATATCAATTTATATGTAATTATATGTAAATATATATATATATGTATACAAGTATGATTATATATATATATATCCATTACATACACATACATATACTTATACGATGTATCTATATGAATAGTTGAAAAGATACGGTATGCGTGTATGCCAACGTGTCTGTTACGTACTGATTCGCCGCTGTCTGGTTCTTTGCTCAACTAAGGTTTGTCACGAGAGCGCCCGGATTCCACTGATTTTTTGGCCATCAAGTGCAAAATTTGCGCTATGAAGACCAACGCGCAACTTGGGATATGTATGGATATGTATGCTATTAATTGCTATTAAATACTGCTATTACATGCTATTACCACAGGTGATGGTATCCCGGATCGCCAAGAAGTTTGCATCTTGTGGCTGTCAATCTCTGGAAGCAGTTTTGCTTTCCGTGCCTCATGGAAACAAGTGGGCACCGGACCCTTTTCAATACTCTTCACACAGAAACACTGATGGGGAAGAAATGGGAAGAATATCAGTGGTGCCTGTCTTTCATGAGTTTGATCCTGATCTAAGAGCATGGAAAAGTTTATCCCACTGCAGCTTTTCATCTAGTTCTTCACCACGATGCTGCTGTGATTGCTCAACTTTTGCAACTGGTCAGCTGTGTACAACTTGGGGTGTGTAAACCGCCCTGAACACCAGAGATCATCGAAGACTGTGTGATCTTGGTCCAAGTTTGAACGAGATTTCATGGTCTCCCCCATCAGCAGGGCCCAGGCGAAGACTGGACTGCGAGTTTTCGCACTGGAACAGGTGAGAAAGGTGACCATCTCCAGGTTTGAAAATTGCCATGTGTCCAATTGGATCCAAGCCAGGCAATACTTAGTTACTTAATGTGACTATGTGTTACTTATACTTAGCTGTTCCATATTATGATGGGCAAGTGGCTTTAGTGACTGAAACTGACCCACCTAGCTGGCGACTTTTCTTGGTCACGTTGTGGAACGACATATCAAGCTGTTTTTCGAGGTACCAATGGTACCATCTGATGTGCAACACCATTGACCGACATCCATTGATCTTGATGGCTTTGGAGATGGATGTCCCACAATGTCCTCACCAATATGAAGGTCAGCAACTTGGAGACGTTGTGTCCAAGGCTATGCATGGCTATGTTCTATGCTCTGCCCAGAGAAAAAAAGGGCTCGTGCATCTGGTGTCCATGCGGGATCGCAGACGGATCAATGAAGTGAAACTTCTGCTGTTCTTCTGTTGGATCCCACCTGGATGGCTATGCTCAAAAGAATTCCTAGCGGCAATAGATTCACTCGCACGAATTGTGACAACCTCAGCACGCAACAAACGCTGTTGCATGATTTTGCCAACTAAAATCGTGCAGCTCCGTCGGGCCCACTCAGGACTGTCATTGAACGAAATTATTGTTGATAAGCAGTTGTTTGTGTTGTTTGCTTTGGACTGCTTCCATTCCCATCTCGACATTGTTCGTGGATGGCATTTCTGCAGCATAATTTATGCAGCTCCATGGCAGCTTCTATGGCAGCCAGAGGAATGCCGGACAGAGGAAAACATTGCGCGTCTCAGTGCAGCATGTTGCTGTGTGCAGCACTTTTTGATAAAGGCTACTGGAAATGGAAAAATGGTTGAATTAGCAACCCCCATCGTGGCCAGGGTTTGGCTTCACTCCGGTAGGTCGGGACTCTTGAGTGCGGTGGCGACATCCCCTGAAGCTTCCGGTGAACACTTCACAGCACATTTCATTGTGCTCCTAGTCCTTGGAAGTAGAAGTCTCCAAATCAAGTTGCGGTGTATCATAAAGAATCCATCCCGTATTTTGATGCCTGGACCTAGATGGGCCCAGCATATGTTTTGTCTGCGCGTAAAGTGTTTCCTCCAGCTTCAGGAACTGATGTCAACGGAAGGAAACAAAGATGCCTCAGTTGAATATGGGCCGCTGGAATTGTCGAAGAGAATCAATCCCAGAAGTTGCTTGAACTGAAACAGGATGAAATAAATTACGTCAGTTCATACTCCAGACCCAGACTGAAACATCGCCATTTTTTCGTGTCGCCCCTGTGAAATCACAGAAATTGTGCCTGTCATCCCCCCAAAACCCGGTTGGAGCAAGGAGCTCAAAATGTGCAAAATCTCCGCGCTACCCAGCTGGCCAGGCGCTCAACGCTCCCCAGCTAGGCATCGCTCGATTCATCCCATCCTGCGGGTGACGTAGCTGTCACAATTCTGAAGAGAATTTTGCATCTAAATATGTACTACATCACATTGCATATATTACATTCTACATCATTCATTATCATTCTATAGTATAGTTGGAACCCACGTTCTTGGAAGGGACCGCGGGTTGCATGAACATCATTCATGACATCTTTTGACCCTTGCTCATATATATTTCTGTGCATGCTTCATTCATCCTGGATATATCCTTCGAAAATTGGTTATCTGAAAATTGGGCACCCACCAATCCACTGATTCATTGACATGTTTGATCATGTGTGCTATTACATGTCTATTTTGCTGGCTAGGGGGCCATTCTTTTTTGACAAACGCAACTATCACATCAAGCTGCCACTCATCCCAATATAACTATATATATATGATATGATATATATATAAACATTCATATATATATATCATATTATTATATACATACATGTTCATCCCATTATTATTGGTCAAATCATTATTTTTGATGGATAAGATCGGATAAAATCTTCGTTTTCGTTGGCTCAGTAAACCAGAAAAAATCATCGGCACCTGGCGGGAAACCTTTCCCGAACATCGGCACCTGGTTCACTCAGGTCCACCCCCCGCCCAATCGAGGTCACAAAGGGCTGTACGCGGCTCACCTGCCGATTTTTCAGCATCCGATTTTCTCAGAAGCAGCTGGATCAGCTGGATATAGACTTGAGAAAATGATAGAAAATGATGGACATTTCCCAAACCAGATTGATTAGTTGATTAGTTTAGGACATGTTTCTTGAAATTTAAGGCGATGATTTCTCCATATTTCTCCTACCATCATCGAACTGGTGAAGTTAAATGGGGTTGCTATAATTTACCCAAATGAAGATCAATCAACTAGACATACCCTCTGGTAAACTAACATAGCTATTGAAAATGGTCATTTATAGTGTGTTTTCCCATTAAAAATGATGATTTTCCATAGCTATGTTAGTTTACCAGAGGGTAATTGGACAATGAATATGCTCAGCACATCAAAGGTTCAATCTATAAGGAAGCGCCCGCCGCTGTAGCCTTTTGCACCACAAGACATGAGCCATGAAAACGACCATCCCATCCCATTCTACTGGCTAATATGTATCCCTGTTGTGGGTTGTCATAATCCCCAAAAAAAATGCTCAGTATGACCCGTCATGGTGAAAAATAAACAATAGTATGTTTAGTGGCTCACTTTGTGCCCCGCCTCATATTCATCTCGGCTTCTGCCGGCTGGGGTCGCCAATACCTCTCCACCTCGGATTCTGTGCGAATCACATGACACCTGACTCAGGTGATATCAGGTGTAGAATCAAATGCATTTTATGCATTTTCATGTGGTACTGGTATCTGGTATGGGTGCTTCTGACTGTTGCTTCACTCACAAAGGGTGGCATCCAGAATTCTGCAAATAAACATCATTAAATAAATAGTAGCATTCCCTATGGAGTGTGGAAACCCTCAACGTGGGCTGACACTAGGATAAACCCACATCAAAATCAAACACAACAAAAGCTCTTGCCATCTCCCAGTAACATAGTTGCGAACACCACCGTGCAGGCTTAATTCAAGTGCCGAAAAAATCCTCCATGCCATGTGTTCCATATACTCCGCGCCCACTGAATCTAACCGGTTCCCAAGTCGAGCCACCACAGTAAGGCACTTCTGGCAAATCGTCATCCTCCGGTGCTGCAAATTCATAGATCTCCTCCAGTGTCTTTTGTCACAAAGCCTTGCATCTTACAACCCGATTTGATGTGGGTAAAACAATGCCATAAACATCCATAAACCACCCATTTTCCTGGGAATGGTAAACATACCACCTATAAAAATGGTGATTTTCCTTGGGGAGTTTATGGCGGTGTTTTACCCACATTAATGGTAGCGTGTCTGCCTCCGCACATCCTGAGGGAATCATGTCCATAGCCTGTAGAATGCCAACATGAGTTGGCACGCAAGTCTTCACATCCCACTACTTCGAATCTTGGCTAGGAAGACAAATGCCGCAGCATTGCTAATGCATCGTTTCTTGGGTCGCACAGGCTAGCACCCTTTCCACTCAAATTCTGAAATAGTTGCAGTAATGACATCAATGCTTTGGTGCACATGCATGTTTATGCTACGAAGAGAAGTCAAATCATCATGCACGGACGCCCATTCCTAGAATGAAAGTGTCTGCACTCTGAACCCCCATTCAATCTTCTGTGGGTTCCCAATAGGCATCAATAAACCATTCAATCCAATTGGCACTGGACTCCCAAGAAGGGTCTGCAGCATTCAGCATCCTGGAAATCGCTGGACAAAGTCTTCAGAGAGGATGTTGCAGTAACCTTCGCAAAGGGACCAAGAGTCACAAAGGCAAAGCAGATTAGTTGGATGTGAAGTCAGTTGCCAATTTTTAAAAAGTACGATTGCAGGCTAGGCATTCCAAGCATTCCATGACTCTTCGAAGTGCTCCATGGAACACAACTTGGAAGGCGAAACCGCTATGCAAAGTGAAAAAGGTGACAAGTCTAGGACAAGTCTAGGCAGCCAGTTCCCTATTGCAAGTACTCAAATCTCCCAGTCCCCAAGTTCAAAGTTATAGAATATGATGTGTTGATACATAATACATATGGAGGTTTTCTGAAATAGGGGGTACCCCTAGATCATCCATGTAAAAAAGGGATTGTCCATTGTAAACCAACCATTTTTGGGATCCCCCATTTATGGAAACCCCCGTTAATATGTCTATACACATATTGTTTTCTTTTGCCCTGATTTGCCCGTTTTTTCCAAGAGCCAATGGGAAGAACTGAAGCGAAGGAGCAAACTCGAAGCAACCGAGGCACCAAATCTCCCCTCTCCGATCCTTCCGTCGTTTCATCGTCATCAATGGAGCCACGACCATTGCACTTGTTCAACACAGGAGAAGCGGTACTGGCCTTGGACCGATACTGTTGATATCAAACATGAAATAGAAAATGAAATCACCCTCTGCTGTCAAAAAGATGGAAAATAAGGGAAGTTCTGATAAGATTGCTTGATCAGGATTTGCAAACACCTCTCAGCGTCCAAACATAACTATAGAAAAATCACCAGAACTTCACACCAGGTGTGAACCAACTACATGACTGGTCTCAGTCCCGCGCTGATACCAATTCCAGTGCAGTCCCAGGAGCAATGACCTTCAGCGCTTCAAGCTTCGTATGAAGTTCGAGAGAATCCGCATCCAACGTGGGAGCGCTACCTGGGACGCAATCATGGAGGTGAGAAAAAAATGTTTCAACTATATAGGTTCAAGCTGTTGGGGCCTGTGTTGAGGATTTATGAGAATAGAATTCCACCTGTTTGATACGGACTGCCTGAGTTGGGTTCTTCTTCGGCCTCCAAATTGAGCAAAAGTCAGACATGGCCCAGCATAGCAGCCCCTTTGTTTTGACGACGACAAGCCCCAACTGAACAGCTAGATACAACCAACATCCCAACGTCGCACGCCGATACACACACACACCAAAACAAAAAAAACGAACCAACGAGCTTCGTAGCCGGCACTATTTTTCCAACGCAGCTAGAATTGAACCGCCGTGAACCGCCACTTGTCAAGAAACACGCGAAGAGGGAAGTACTACAAACAAAAAAAGATGGTTTGAACGCCTGTAAAAGGCCGTGCCGGTGATGACATCAATGATGGTGGAAATGACCGAAACTGCACAGTAGTAATTTGCACATTCTTATTTTTCTTCGGTAAAATTGCGGTTAAAATTCCATGGAATGGTCGCCTCAAACTTGGAAAATCTATATGTCATATATATATATATATCATATAATGCTTTACCACAACGAAACTGTAATTTTGTGTCCCGAGAGCTTCGTGGAAAAGTTCCGATTTTTTTGTTTCAAGCACAAACTTGTCCGAGTTTGTTGAGGACATTGCCTGTCACGCTTTTGCACCAGCGTAGCATGACGTATCATGTGGTTGAAGTGGAAAAGAACGTCATTACCCCACCCCACCCCAGCCCCAAAATAGCAACACGCGCATGGCCTCGGCGTTGACACCAAAAACATGACTGATGTATACTGATGTCTTGGAATTATGAAGAAGCCAGCCCCAAACCCACTGGAGGTCTTCCATGTCTTCCCATCTCTTAAAGGCAAGCTGCTTTTGTTCGTTTCGTACTTGGCCGTCCTAGCCAACTGGTTCAGCACGCCAACCTGCCAACTGGAAAACAAAGGGATTGGAGATGGCGGGGCAGCAAAATCATGAATGTATATACATAATATTTCCTATAGTATAACTTAATCCATGTCGCCAACTCTTTCGAAATAGGGGATTATGATATATTCCGACTTATTATTCCTTTAGAATACCCAGCCGCATCATCAACTTGAATGAACATCGATCTCCACTCGTGAACCACAAGGAAATGCCATGTAGCAATGGCACACAAGTTTGAAGCAGTACAGCAATTTCCCTCGTTCTCTACTTGCGTCACATAAGCAAAGCATGCACTGTCGCAGGGCATATCGGATCATCAATATCAGTCAGCTCACTGGAGACATGTCCGTTCTCTTTGCCTGCCTGCACTTGAGAGTCGTCTGCCTCAACTTTGAACTTGGTGTCCATCTTCTCTTTCCCAACGTAACCTTCAGGGAAAGTGATGCTAAAGGAGACCTGAAAAGGAGGAAGGCCATTCACTCGGTAGCCCATTGCAGCGATTGGCGTTTTTAGGGCTGATGGTTGCGACCAGTTCACAGTTCACATGAGTTTTTTTTTTGTGTATGTGTGGCTTACCCTCTGGTAAACATACAAAAAACTATGGAAAATCGGCATTTTTAATGGGTAAATCCACTATTTCGACTGGTGTGTGAAGTCAAGTCACAAACTGCTAACCGTGGTGGGATTGCAATATGTGATGGGGGCCGCGCATGTTTATTCAACTGCTTGGTGGGTAAAAATCACGAACGGCACCATGCTCCGGCCACCCTGAGCCAAACTTTATAGCGCACAGACATGGATTCAGCTAACAGCAAGTGAAGCTGTTAACTGTGATGCAGTTGCCGTCACTGGGCAACCACATTGGAAGGAGCAAACAGTTTCAATGTCGATTCTCAAAACTAGCCTCGAAATCATCCCCAGTATTGTTGATCCACTGATCCACTGATCATCTGCAGATTGTATCCATGGTAAGCCACTGCTCATTTTGCAACAAAGCCTGCAAATAAGGTAGTACTGTCAATAGAAACGACAAAAGAAGCAACTGGAGACCTTCTCTCGAATGGAAGGGCCCAAAGCAAAAGGCTACACACAATGGCATCCCCATCCCAAGCTGGAAAAGGATAGGCTGAGACGGTGCAAGTTAGGACAGTTAGGCACATTCGCTGGCCTGCGAGCCAAGCTGGGTCTTCGCACCCATTTTGAAGCAGTCGATGCCCAGGCAGTTGTAAGCCAAGGCCTAGAGTTCTGGGATGCCAGAAAATTCAGTGGGTGAAGCCTCTTCGATTATCTACTCCCATCCCTCTATAAGTAATATAGTAACCCCTCAGATATTGGAATATATTGGAACCAGAAATGACCAAATCCAATACAAAAGCATGGTTTCCGAGATCTTTATTCTTAGGTGGAAAGGATTATACAATTACTTCTTCTGGTGTTCACCTACAGCCCTACAGCCTTTTTCAGCCAACACGGACACGACAGGATTCTGGAAATCACCAGGCCCAAATGGATCGCCAGCCATGGCCTCACCCTGAGTGTTTGTGGAAGTGATGCACAAGGCCAAGAACTGCTTGTACTTTTGAATAGCCTGGCATGCTTCATCAGGGGTTCATTCTGCTTCATCTTCATCTCTCCCATGGCTTCGATATGCTTCGATTCTGGGGAGAGAAGCTCAAATTTCTACTTGGCCTGGAGGTCTCAGCACGAAATCAGGAGAACACCCTGGTTTGCCCTTTACGTATTTGTCCCATGGGAGAGTATGGCACCATCGTTTGGTTGATCCTTCTCTTTCAAGACATGTCTGAAATATCTGACCTCGTCATACATACCCTGGTTGTCGAAAACCACGCCCATCTTGTGGTAGGCCTCTGCATCAGCGAATCAGCAAACGAGAAATGGACATGGTCTGGTCATGTCTGGTCCAACTGCAGTATCTTCCAGCAACTTCCGAACACAAAATGCTTCTGTGCTTGCACTTGTCTTGGATGGTGGAGTGTCGCGTCAGCGGATTGGGATTCTTCGAATGCAGATGATAAAAGGGAGCAGCACCTAGTTTCTGCCAAGCATTGTGTCTTCAGTCCAAGTGATTCGGTTTCACACAATTTGCCCGCAAAGTGCTTTAACATGGCATGGTTTAACATGGTTTAACATTCTGCCAGCAAAGTGTGGCTTCAAACGGTTTATCCAATCCATGGCCATCTGCCTGAAGGGCCTGGTAGACGTTGCCTGAACGACTAGCCTCAGCCCGGCCGTTAGCCCGTTGATTGAGTTGTTCCTTGAAGCACCAGGTAACCACCACTTGGTTTTGAAAGCTCTTTCCAACTCTTGTAGGTTCCTATAGACTCTGCTGACTGTACATCTTGAATTTCCGGTGCTTAATATTTGTCTCAGCTGATTACGCCGATTACGCCGGCTGCCAACTGGAGGGACACTGCATGACACTACTGTCCATGACGAACCACGGCGTGGCTGCTGTGATCCCAGCAGAATCTGCCAACATCTTGAGATCCGCAATCTGCTGCCTGTATGCATATGAGTCAATGAATGTCTCTGTCACAAATGTTGACTCCCACTGCTGAGGTTCCCAGCAGAATCGAAAACAAAAAACACTAAGGATTGGCGAAAAACATCTATAAAAAGCAGGCAATTTCCCTGTTTAGACCTGACACATTGTGACGTTGAATCCCTTGAAGATCCTTCGAGGCAGCGCTTCAGCATGCTTCACCCCTACCCAGTTGCCTATGGTCGTTGCCACTTCTCGACAACTGGGCTTTCCGCCGGATTCTGCGAACCTGGACGCAGACCCTTCAGGTGAGACATGTGTCTCCCTCCAAGTTACAGCTGAGTATAGCTGAGTGATATAACTTGATACCCCGCACTGCGAAAGAATTTTCACAGGACATAAAGGTATCATGAGGCATCACAGGACATATCTGGTGTATGAAGGACCAAACTCATGGCGAAGCATCACTGATTCAAAGATTAAACCTGTGCAGTCAGTGCAGTCCAGGATGAAATTATTTAAAACAGCTATACAGGCTATACATATCTGTACATTACTTTACATTCACAGCAAAACAGGACAGGAACTCCACAACAGAATATGTGTTGGTCACTTTTGTCAGTTTCGGTCATCTTCTTTCTAGCGAATAAATTGAAACACATCCACAATGACGGGCCCTCTAGCCTGAACTATGGATAAGCGGGAGTTGGATTCGCCCAATTGTTAATCTTGGGTAGGGGCCCATCAGTGTAGGCAAGTTCTTTCTCTGCCCTGCTCCCCAATGAACGCTGTTGAGCTTGGAGCATAATTCGCAGGCATTGGCGCGTTGCCGGAATTGAAGGTCTTGGTGGAGGGTCTATATCTTTGGACACAGTATGGGCATGGTTCAGGGCAGGCGACTTTGCCAAGCTTTTGCCCTGCTTGAATGGCCAGCATCCGTGGTTTGCCAAAGTTGAAAATGGGATAAAATGGCTACATGCTGAGACGGTGACTTGGCGACTGGTTGATTTCAGGATCTGGCTACCTGTCATG
Source organism: Cladocopium goreaui (assembly GCA_947184155.2). Lineage (NCBI taxonomy): Eukaryota > Dinophyceae > Suessiales > Symbiodiniaceae > Cladocopium > Cladocopium goreaui. Next base: position 113,605 of record CAMXCT020001186.1, on the reverse strand, counting down.
GCATCTGATCGGTCTCTTGGGATCGACGGAAAACACCACCTGTTTTCTTAGCCCGTGCACCATTTTCAGCCACTTCGCAATTGACAAACAGTCAGGAGCAAGTGACTCAGTGAAACCGCGGAATATGGGATGGTGAATATCAGTGGACCAGCGAAATCTCGGGTAATTTCAACTCAAAGCTTGCAGATGGTACAAGTTTGGTGATCCTTGACCATGCGAGCATGCCCATATATAGCATTGCATAGCAGTTTTTTGAGCATCGTATTTTTACAGCCATGTCCTGCAGTGAGTAGCAACGTCTGAGACAAATCGCCAGGTCATCGACCACTTTGGGCCCGGCCATGGCATAAAGCCATGGCTTCCACAACTTAAATAGCGCAAGGAACCAAGGAGTAGCTGCCCGGGCATGTCTACCACTTCCAACATTGGGATGTAAAACGCAAATAAAGTGCAAAGGCATCAAAGACACTCAATATTAGTAATGCAACATTTTTAATAGAATTAGTCGATCCTGGTCATGAGAGAACTTCAGTTCGGCACTCAACGTGGCCGAGGACACAATTGAATGCACTTGAGAAGTCTCATTGATGGTCAGCATTCCAAGAAGCAAGCCTATAGACGCTTACAAGCTGGCAAAAGGTGGCAGTAGGATGGCAGAAGAAGTTCCGGGGTGCTCATAGATCATAGATTTTCCAGGTCTTCAAGCCCGAGTAGGATACATAGTTAATCACAGTTACGCTGGCAGCCTTGTTTGAATCCTTGAAGCCAACCTTGCGACCTCATGGGAGGTCCAGCAAGCGCGCAGCACGGATCAGCTTGAAGTGTTCTGATGCGCCTCAAATGGTGGAGGATTTGATGGTGCACCACGGTGCACCTTAAGTTTTCGATCAATAATCCAAACATATCCAAACGATCCAAAATATGCAAGAACTTAGTTCATTTCAATGTGGCTATGCTTTGGCGAGCAGCTATAGTCTGAAGTTGCCAAGACATCAAGTGCACTAGCTTGAAGGCATGATGGACATCTGTCTCCAGCAAGTTTTGCAACTATTGCTCTTTACTATGCTCTGAGTCATCAGAATTTTCAGACCTTGCATTTTCATGCATTTTCATAGTTGAAAGATGTTGAAAGAGTTGGTCCCCCCCAATGACTCTTGGAACATCTTGGAACCATTTGACGAACCTGTAGAGCGGCATCCAGAAAGGGGATGGGCCTGGCGGCTCCAACGGCACCACATATAAACTGTACAGGATTACATAAACATACACAACATTAAAACTAATAATATATATATATACAATAGCATTGTAGCGCTGATCTCATATTATATTATATTATATTATATTATATCATATTATATCATATTATTATGTTATATTATATTATATTATATTACTGTATATTACATTATATATACACATACGTATATACGTACACAAAAGGCTCTCGTGGTAATCAAGATCTGAATTGTGGGACTTCCCTTAAACATTGATGAAAAGCGATTAGATGCAATTAGTTAAAATATGTTAAAATCATCTTTTCCAACTCTTGCAATCTCTGGTCAAACAGTTTTCCCACCTGTTTCCGTCCAACTGGTGACCATAGAACAACTTCTGCGCCCTGTCCATCGCCTCTCAAATCCAAACGTCGGAATGTGCGACTTGTGGGACACAAGACGACCAGTCCCCAGGCTGGTTGTTCAAAGATGCTCAAAGTATCTTGCCAAGCTTGACTTCTAAAAGCCCCATATAAGTATATTGCATTATAAGTATATTGCATTATTTGATCGAGGATCTGAGAGGTGTGTCGAATGTTATAACAAAATAACTGCAACAACTAGTCGAAACTTCAATCACCAATGTGCGTTTCATGACGGACCTGACCTTTACATGAAGAAGAACTCAGTAGAAAAAGAATAGATGGAGGCACAAACTCCAACTCAACTGTAGCTGATGCAGCCTTCTAAATATGGCAAGGTGCAGACTCCCGAGCGAAGACGGTGCTGACCACAATGGCAACCAAGGCCAGAACCATCAAAATCGACAATGTAACCTGAGAATTTCTGCTGGAGGACAAAGGTCTGAAATGTGAGAGTGAGTCCACCTGCAAGTTTGACAGTGCTAGAAAATGAGAAAACTTGGCTGATCCGCAAACAATGCACTGTATGCAACGGTTGATTTCACCAGGCTTTCTCTGACTGTCTGGGTGCTTGACGACAATCTCCATCTTGTTGAATGTCTGAACCTGCAGCTGGAGCTGCATCTCTTAGACTCTCTCTTAGAACACAAAGTAGTCATGCGTGTGATGACTTCGCTTGGACATGGTTGTGTCATGTTGGCTGGAGCGCAAAAATATCTCAAAAAGAAGTTGCTACTGTAAATAATGTAATGTTTACTAAAAAGCGGTTCTGAGTTCGGTTTGTGCGGTGGTTCATAGCAACTTCTCAACGAAGAAGAATGGATGATGCTCAGCACTGGTGAAGCAGTGAAGCACCATCCCAGGCCTTTTTCCCAAACTTCTCATCTGAACGGGTGCTCATGACACGCTGCCGCAAGTAGGGATTCCGCGGCATGGATCGTGCGCATAAGAGAAGGCCAAATTCACGAAAAAGGCGTCGGCTTTTGTGCAGACTTTGATCTGAAACAGCTAAGGCTGCTCGCAGGAATGCTCACACAAGAAAAAAACTGAATTCTCTGCAAAGCTACTCACAGCGGATTGTTGTAGACAGTAATAACCTACGAATATCAATCATACCTCATACGACTCATACATCAGCAAGTGCGGAAATTGTTGTGCCGCGCTTCTCCTTGCTTCCCCGACCCAACCAAGGCATTTCGGGCAGTAGAGTCTTGGAATCAAAACTCGATTCCGCTTTTCATACGATGTTCGATCTTGATTTTGGAACTTAAGTTTACATATACAATATTTACGCAAAGCACTCCAGCAAATTACTTAGTATATGTTAGTAATGTTAGTATAATTAGACATTACTAACACTTACTAACACTTACTAACACTTACTAAGGAATTATGGTGTTACATGGTGTTACTATCAATAAAGTCAGTAATGTTAGCAACACAACTTGACATGTCCAGGCATCCTGCCTTTGCTCGGAGACTCATCACCTGGAAGGGTCCGCAAAGCCCAAAGGAGATAGACACGTGTGAAACATGATGAAACTACAATGTGGCCATCATTTGGCTACAAATCCAACATGCAGGGATTTTAATGGATTCTACTTGTCCATCTTTTTGTGGCGTGCTTTAAATCCCGAAAACCTGAAGGAGTCTGAAAGCCAACTTGAAGCCCCTTCATGTCTCGGATGCTGCCAAGTCAAGAAGGACTGCCTTCTCATCATGAGGCTATCTTGCTCATCTTGGGATTCAGCTGAGAGCCCCATGGAAATCTGAGCTGGGCCCTGTGATTTTTCATGAACTAGCTTGAACGGTTCGTTACCAGCTAGTATTCAGGGAAGAAACGGGCATAATTAAGCAGCACCAGCATATCTGATACAGCCATCCACCCACGGACTGGATACAAATCATTCATGTCCACCAGAATCATCTCAACTCAACCAAAAGCTCCTGGGCTTGAGCCCTGCAATGACGGGACCCTGAAACAAATCGAGATATCACCCAATCAACATCAATCAACTCAGCATTACCCCCCACTTCTGCTTAGTTTTCAATGTTTTCAGCCCATTAGGAGATATTCAAAGTACACAAAGTATCTATATCTTCTTGGGACCGTCCTGGCCTAACGTCTGTGAAGACTCCGTTGGCAGCGGGCCCTGAAGGGCCAAATCTTTGGGCCGTTTCAACATATTCGCAGCCAATCTCCGCCAATCAAATGTCCAAATCATCAAATCAAAACAATAATATCAACAGTAGTAATAGTAATTACAGTACACAATGGTATTTACATGATTTTACATGTACTTACTATAGACATCTCTGGCATGCTTAAAATCACAGTGTCACAACCATTTGCTGTCCATCCCATGTCACGTAAATCGGCCTCCAAAGACCGACAGGGCGTGTTGTACTGCCAGGGCGTTGAAGCGCGTTGCAAAGTCATGACCTGGCGATCGATGCTATCGCTGGCACCAAGTGTTGTTTCTGCTGGATTTTTGTTACATGTGATATATATGTGATATGTGGAAGCTGGAGTGGAACAGCTTCCCCACGTGAATCCCTTTTAACTCATATTTGAAGAGGCATGTTCATCCTGGTCAGCCTGGTCATTGTTTATTGGAGTTAAATTCATGTAAATTCCCAGTATTGACGAAGATCATGAATCAGTCTGCTTGCTGCTTGCCACATCCCAGGGAAACTCATCGGCAGGGTCCAGGACCCCCGGGCATTGGGCAAAAAACTCGGTGCGTCCAAGGCTGTGATATTCCGCAGAGCTTGGGCGGGATCATCCTGGACATCACAATGAGTTGGGAAAGGTCTGCCTGGGATTTGGAGTGCATTGATGTTTTACAGAGTCAGCGACAGGAATGCCATAAACATCCATAAACTATACAATTGCGCTTTAGAGACTTTAGAGATTGATGCTAGATAGTCCACGACTAGTTGAAGAGGACAGGTATTAGGTCGATGATTTTTGCCGCAAGCTCTGATTGGATGTCTGTACTTTGGGCACTCCAGTAATATGACTATGCAATGCAATTTTCGAAAATCAATATGTGTTTCTTCAACTCAAATCCGTGTTCGAACCAGGTTGTTTCACCCATTCCAGCGCCTGGGAATTCTGTAGACAAAGATGCCCAAGATATCCAAATCGAGCCTGGAAATGAAGCATCAAATGAAGCATCCCGCCGAATATCGGACAGGGCAACTTGGTAGCCCTGACATCCTCGAGTCTAGCTGTTATTAAGTTGTTTCCATTGATGCAAAATAGAAGACATTATGCATCTGTGGGAGAATTCCAAGGCAGTCCCCAAGTAGCGATCACGACTACTCACTGTGTTGTGGATATGATTGGGCATGAAACCACGGAAAAAAAAAAAAAAAAAAAACATTAAAAAATAACAAAAAACGATTGTTGCTAACAAAATTGTTTTTGTTTCAGTGGATCAGCATCCATTGGCTACCCTTCTCTCTAGCTGCACACCAACTGCGCACCTGTGAGGTCGGCTGGAACTTGGAATTCACCAAGTTCTTTTTCTTGCCCTCAAGCGACGAGCCAGTGACTCTGGATTCCAGCCGTGCATGGGATTTTTTATGGGCTTGCTATCTCAGCCCCTGTCGTCAGATATCAAAGCATCATCCCAGCCTCTGGAGATCTGGACCCCGAGATCTGGCGCTGGTGGCGACGTTGGTCGAAGGGTGCCAAAAGTCATCTCTGCCAACATTGGAAAAAGTAGCGTTGATTCCTTTGAAGTGTCAAACACTTAAGCGCTTGGTCCCAGTCACTATGCAACATCCGCATTCATGGTGAATAAATTGTGCGATAGATTTCATCACCCAGGATTACCGCCACCAATCACAACCTCAAGAAAGCTGAGAGTTCGGTCCTTTTATGTCCTTTTTGATTGAGTCAAGGACAATAAATTCGTAACTTGCTGATGCGTTCAGTCCCATTGAAAGCACCTGTCATTGGGGACATGTTCGAAACCATCTATCAGTTGTATGGGTTACATCCCCATATTTTGATATATTTGATAGTGTTTTTTCACCATGAAATGTACAAACAACAAGTCACATGACGTGTAATCACAATCTGCTGCTTCGAAAACGGCCTCCGGCAAGTTGGTTGACATGGCGCGACGCGCAAACCGGGCAAACGCGCGCCGCAAAGTGGTCTGTTGAGCCAAACCCGAGATCCAACAAGTAAGCTGTCGGTGAAATGTCAAGTTGGACTCATTCATTTGCAATGATGTTCCTGATAGGGGTGTCCCCCACATCACGCTTTGCTTAACTCAAAAGTCCAAAGAAATAAAATCTGAAAAAAGGCATGTTGAGATGCCAAATCCCGCGTCATATCGGCAGTTTTTCGTGCCAAACTTGGAGTTGCCATGACATTCAACTCATTAGTTCCAGAACAGAAAAAAAGGAAAGCTTGGATGCAGTTCAGTGTCTGAAGAACCATAACGACCGCACCCTTTAAAGTGTGGATCATATACTGATACTGGTATCTGCGTATGAGACGTGATCCGGAGAGAGGTCTGCAGAGTTGGTTTCGACCAGCGAAACCCGAAACCCGAAACCCGAAACCGACTGTTAAAGTTGGTTTCGCACTGCGAAACCCGAAACCCGAAACCCGAAACCCGAAACCCGAAACCGACTCTGAAGACTTAACTTCCCCAGGGCCGATCGAAACCCGAAACCCGAAACCCGAAACCGACTCTGAAGACTTCCCCAGGACCGATCGAAACCCGAAACCCGAAACCCGAAACCCGAAACCGACTGTTAAAGTTGGTTTCGCACTGCGAAACCCGAAACCCGAAACCGACTCTGAAGACTTAACTTCCCCAGGGCCGATCGAAACCCGAAACCCGAAACCCGAAACCGACTCTGAAGACTTAACTTCTCCAGGACCGATCGAAACCCGAAACCCGAAACCCGAAACCCGAAACCGACTCTGAAGACTTACCTTCCCCAGGACCGATCGAAACCCGAAACCCGAAACCCGAAACCGACTCTGAAGACTTAACTTCCCCAGGTCCGATCGAAACCCGAAACCCGAAACCGACTGAAGTTGGTTTCGAACTGCGAAACCCGAAACCCGAAACCCGAAACCGACAGCGAAAGTGGGTTTCAATCGACGAAACCCGAAACCCGAAACCCGAAACCCGAAACCGACAGCGAAACTTGGTTTCAATCGACGAAACCCGAAACCCGAAACCCGAAACCCGAAACCGACTCGAATCCGACTTTTGGGTGGCTCTCCGGATCGGAACTCCTGCGTATGGATTACCATCAGCGCCCTGGTCGTGACACTTGCCAATCAAACGCCATTTTGAGACGAAACGATTCCAGTCGAAGCGCCTGCATTGGCAGGGTTCCGAGGTTTTATGTTCAAAGCAGTGGGAAATGTTGAGCACCCAACATTGCACCATCAAGATACCAAAAATAATCAAAAATAGATGCCACCAATGGAACAGGCATAACCAGTGCCGTTTCTGCAAAGCTGTTGCATTGTGGCTCCTGCTCACCTCGCTGGGGGTTCCAGTCCGTTTCATTGGCCCAAAATAAAATTGGAGCTATGGTCGTGCTGGGGTGTGAGTCGCAAATCATATCCAAACCTGACTATGTTGACGCAGAATATAAACAAAGTATAAACAAAATCAACAAGGAACCTGATTCTGTTTTGGCTATGATGAAATTGATGATGTTAATGTGCTCGCTTTTCCCACTGCTATCCAGTGATCACGGCATGTGATGCATGTGCTTTGGAAAATCTGGGAAGGCTCTAATGATGTCAATGTTGGAAGCGACCTTTGGCAATTTGGGTCAAGAAATGTTCAAGGCACACTTCGCTATGGCCAGGATCATCGCCCAAGTCCAAAGAGATCGGATTCCCCAGCAATTGCCACTGCCATGCCTTGCTTGGGCCACATTCTTTATTTTGGTGCAAGTTGACCTCAAAGAATCTTCACTGATCTGATTTTTTTCGTTGGGTACAAGTCTCAGGTGGTCCTGAAAAAACTACCAGATCTACCAGTATCACAATAGGGCTCTTTACTGAGGCTCCTTTGGTGTCATATTGGCGGTAAAGCAAATCACTTGTCGACAACTAGGCAACAGTCGCAAATTGCGAGAGAGCTACAAGTAACTTGCCAAATGTTGCAGATCTGGGCCAATGTAGCTTAGGCAGTGAACATAACCCTTCGGAGATCCACATTGCTAAACAATGCTAAACATATCTTTGGCAAAACCATTTAAAACCAATAGTATGCCTTTCCCTTGTGCACCGAAGACTGATATACTGCAACTTGTACAAGTAGTGGGGTCTTATCATGACTGTATCTGTGCCTCTGTATATCAAGTCTTCCATCATTATACATGCTCGTACACCATCAAAACCAACATACTGCAGTTGTCTGTCTCTGGCAGCGCTCGCCCCGGCCACTACAACGAAGGCAATGCTGGGTCACAAGAAATGGACATGAAAAAATCATGGCTGCAATTTCCGGCTCCTCTGCACTTTGTATGCCGGAACTTCAAGCATGCCAAACCTCCTGTATCGCGAACAAACATCTGCGAATTCGCACTGGCATGAAATGGAATTTCTCTCGCACCATTGGCTCCGAAAAGCCACGAAAAAATTCGACATGCGACAGCACGATGCATGTAGAGTCTGTAGAGGGCAGCTTTGTTGACTTTGAACCAACGCATCAGAGGTTCTGCAGAGTTCGTTTGCGACCGAAAGAGGGGAGGGGACCGGGATGGCAAGGTGAAATGCTGCCATTGCCGGAGCCATAACCAATCGTCTGTCAGATCTGAAAACCGTGGTTTCAGCTGTTCCCTGGCCACCAATGCGGAATCACCATTCAAGACTAGCATTTCTGGAGTTCGATCAGAAGAACTACTCAACTGTCAATACCTGTTCGTTTCATTTTCCTGCTTGTGTCCACAAGTAGTGATAAACCTCGTGAAACTGGGCTTCAATATTGATCAATTGTGAATTTGCTGATCAGGATGGTAGCAAGGGTTAACATCAGGAGTTCCCCTCTGCTCTCCAAAAATGCATTGGTACACCAGAATATGGAAACCCACGCAGCTTCTAGAGGCTAACGTTAGAAGAAGAATGCGCGCCAATTGCGTTGAGAAGACCCAATGCTGCACAGATTACCCTCATCCTCATCATGGGTCCATCTCGACGGTATTGGACTTCTATGTACATTTGGGCAGCAGGAAGTTTGTTACCGCTGGGCACAAGGTTTGTTTCAATTTGCCAAGATGGCCGTTTTTATACAACAAGCAACCTGCACGCCACACATTGCTTCATCTATCCTGAAGACGTGGAAACATCATCCTGCGCCGCAAATCCCAGAGGGATGTGGAAAACATTGGGAAACCATGGTTTCTCCAACAAATGCTTGGTTTTCCACGTCTATAGTAAGGTCTGTTCAACAACCAGCTCGCTCTGCTATCAAATGTTGATTTCAACAATGTCAGCGGTCCAAAAAACAAGAGGACTGGTTGACAAGTTTGAGGAGCTTCGCTCAGTGGTACAGTCAACACCAGTATATTTCATGTGGATGGATATACAAATATGTATGTACCTGTAAACCTACAATAGATATAAATAGACAATATACACATTATATATATAATTATATATATGTGTGAAATATATAGTACATGTACATGTAATCATGTATATATATATGTATATTAATGTATAGTATGTATGTGTGTATAATAATATATTAAATATAATTGATACACAAAGTACACTATAGTTTTTCTTGTGGCAAACATCACCCTGGCGACACACAGAGAATTTTGTGTGCAAACAAGAGGAAACTAGTGTTTTTCCCCGCCTGCCAGGTGAGGGTTGTTAGATTTTATCTAAGTTGCCTGCTCCTCCTCCTCCTCTCCTCCTCCTCTCGTCGTCCTCCTCCTCTCGTTGTCCTCCTCCTCTCGTTGTCCTCCTCGTCTCGTTGTCCTCCTCGTCCTCCTGCTCAACTGCGACCCGCGATCCACAGTGTTCGCTGCCGGACCTCAACCACGACCATCCACGCCCAGTGTTCCCTGCCGGACCTGAACCACGACCATCCACGCCCAGTGTTCCCTGCCGGACCTCAACCGCGAGGATCCATGCCAAGTGTTCCCTGCCGGGCCTCAACCACGACCATCCACGCCCAGTGTTCCCTGCCGGACCTCAACCGCGAGTATCCACGCCAAGTGTTCCCTGCCGGACCTCATGTAGGAAGATATGGGACAAAGAATGTGCAGAAGAAAGTTAGAAAGAATGTCAGAAAGAATGTCAGAAGATATACCAGAAGATATGCCAGATAGAATGCCAAATAGAATGCCAGATAGAATGCCAGATAGAATGCCAGATAATATACCAGAAGATATGCCAGATACAATGCCAGATAGAATGCCAGATAATATACCAGAAGATATGCCAGATAGCCAGATAGAATGCCAGAAGATTTGCCGGATAGAAGGCCAGAAAATATGCCAGATAGATATGCCAGAAGATATGCCAGAAGATATGCCAGAAGATATGTCAGAATATATGCCAGAAGATATGTCAGATAGAATGCCAGAAGATATGTCAGAATATATGCCAGAAGATATGCCAGATAGAATGCCAGATAGAATGCCAGATAGAATGCCAGAAGATATGTCAGATAGAATGCCAGAAGATATGCCAGATAGAATGACCAGAAGATTTGCCAGATAGAATGCCAGAAGATATGCCAGAAGATATGCCAGATCATATGCCAGAAGATATGCCAGATAGAATGCCAAATAGAATGTCAGAAGATATGTCAGATAGAATGCCAGAAGATTTGCCAGTAAGAAAATGTATAAATGTCATTGTATAAATGTCATGGTGGGGATCACACGAAGTAAAGTAATTTTACCGGAAGTAGTTTCATCAAGAATGCCATTACGTAAGCTGTGTCCTCAGCACAAAGCCCCAAAGAAGCCTCAGCAAAGGTTCAAAGCAGGGGGATTTTAGATGGAAACTGTTCGGAAAAATAGAACTGATTTGGATGTACCGAACTGGATTCTGGCAACCTATCCGACCTATCTGCATTGGGGGGGTCCGGGGGCTATTTGGGAATGCCAAGTAAAATTCATATGGCACCAAGACCTTGCTTGCCGGGTTGCCAAGATATTGGAGTCGACTCAAACATGAAATAGACTCCTGCGCTGCAAAGCGCTGAAGCTTCGATGTGTTTGCTGCCATCTCAAATCCACACTGAAGCAGATGACAAAAAATAGCAAAAATATGCAAGACCTTTCCCAGCCCCTTGGATTTCTTCTCCCCCCCAATAGCGATCTTCCGCATCATCGATCATCAACCCCCCAAGCTTCGGCCTGTCTACAAGTTGCAGTTGCCGGGCCGCTCTCCTGCAAACGCCACAGTGAAGGAATGTCAACACTTGAAAGAATACAGACCGGGGCTCTTGGATTCGAGGGGAAGGGATTGCAATCCTCAAAATAGTTTGACAATCCATGATTCCAAGATTCCCCTCGTTGTCCAATTTACAACGGGTAGGGCCTGATCCAGAAAGTTGCTTCGAGGCTACCCGCCCTCTTTTCACAACCGGGGCAGTCATGCTGCAGTTAGGGCTCAGGGCTTCATGTCCTCGAAACAGGGCACTGGTTCACCAGAAAATTGGTGGCCATAGAAATTATCTTACAAAAAGGGCCAGTTTTGGTAGCCTCAAAAAAGGTAGCTAAGATGCGGACGCTGTTGATCTTTCGAATCTGAGTCCATTGGAGTCCGCCCGGCCCCAGGGCCCCAGGATGGTGACAGAACCGGCATCTGACTATGGTAGGGCTTTAAATACTTCTCCTCTGCAGACCTGGAAGACCTGGACAGGGCCAAATCTCAGCTGTCTCAGCTGATAGCTGATGCAAAAAACCAGCAACATGAACCACTGTTAGGACCATCGTATCATATACCTGGGATGGTCCATGATGGTCCTAACAGTCCTAAAATATCTTAGAATTCTTCAATGCATTTGAAATTTGAGAACAGCAACCAAACTTGCACGCCTCAATTCACGGTGCCTCATCTGCTATGCACCTCATCTATTGTCTTTTGGCCAAACTGAGGCATCTGAGGGTAGATATCTGGATGTCAGTCTTCAATCATCTTTCGACTTCGTTGAGGCCATCGAAGGTTATCTCAGAATTCTTCGAAGCTTTCCGGGGTACCCTCAGGCCTGCGACTCGCAAAGCGCGAGCAGGTTTTACCACATTAGGAGTCTGGTGGCTTGGCAAATAATCGATGGAAAGTACTGTATGTAAGGCAATATGAATATGGCTGACTAGCACCAAGGTGCAGCATAAACATCCATAAACATGTCCTTGCAAAGCAACTTTGTGAACGATTGAAAAGCCCGTGTTCCAATTGATTAGCCTTGTAGTATGTATACAATGCTTGGCATCTATCACACACCGCCTCCCACGGTCTGTCCTGCCGAAGCGGCTGACATCGTCAAAGGTGAGCCGAAGATGATGAGCTTCCGGCCTCATCGGCCTCATCGGCCTCCCCTTCCGCTGGATCCATTTGATCCGTTTGATTAGTGAGGCTCTTTGCCAGATTTACTGGGTCCTTCTGCTCCTTGTCCATGGTTTGGAGGGTTTCCCCACACAGCGGGCAGCTTGAACGACACTCCGCCAGCCACTTGCTGATGCAAATTGAATGAAAGCTGTGCCTGGCACGCGGCACAAGGCCACAGAGGGAGCTGGGACATGGGACTAAGGGGATGTACCTCAACTCGGCCTCCCAGGACTGTCCAAGAAGGTAAGTATCCAAGGATATCCAAGGTAAGTATCCGAACCCCTGTGATCTCACAATCACATACAATCACCCCATCAAAGCAGCAAATTCAAGTTGCTCTGTCAAAAACATCACTAGAATAGCATACAGTGCCAGGACAGAGCTTGCAAGTTACACATAAAAATTGAGGCTCATACCAATTTCACTCGCCACAGCTGGTCCAGGGTGCAAAACATCCAGTGTTGCTCACATCTACACACCATGGGAACTTGAATCCAGGTGATTTCGGAACCAAGATGAACCAAGTTTGCTGCGCTACTACAGGAAAGCAAGGCAAAATTAAACATTGAAGATCATTGAAGATCAATGAAGATCATTGAAGTCATGGCAGCAGTTCATTGAAATTCCTTTCTGCACAAACAGCGCAACCCTTCTTTTTGCCCAAGGCATGGCACCAAAAACCCCCCAATGGACCGCTTCAGCTGATTTGCAGGACGAATTCAGAGCCCCGCGGTGGCCAAAAAGCCCCATATTGCGAATTATTGCGATGATTTCTAAGTTTCATGGCACCAAATGATCTCTAGAAGTTTCATGTCTGGCTGTTGTGGGTTTTAGCGGAATCCTACCATCTCCTACCCGGCGAACAAACTGTGTTCTGTGGATTTGGGCTCCCGAAAAATCCCAACATCCCAACATCTGTAGCCCCGGAACGAAAATCCAAAATTAGAATATCTCTTCTGCAGTGTAACAGAAACTTTCTTCCCCAATCTTCCCCAACCAATTAATGGATATGGATAGATATGGAAGTATGATGAAATACGTAGCAATACGTAGCAAATTCCTGCATATCTGCGGGGGCAAGGTTCAACACGCCCAGCACACATCTGAAATGGGCAGCATTACAAATGGAAACTGGCCGCAAAGTGGAATACAAAGGAAGTGGACAACCTTTCGCTCTCCCCTCAACAAATGTGGTTAACTAATAGATGTTAGTAGATGTTAGAAGAATGTCCCTCCAAGCGTGGATAAAAGGGTCCCAAACGATATGCCATTCATCCCTTTGCCTGGGTTTTCTTTTCCACTTCGCAATGCCCCAGTAGTGTTTCTCAAAGGCATTCTTTCGCCACACAAGGTGCGGAAAAAATTGTCTTCTATATAATAGGTCCCCTCAATACACCATTGCTACATTGTTGTCTCACACAAATTCGAAACATAACATTCCCCACGAAAGAAATGCCAAAATATTAAAGATTGAAACCTATCCTAGGTAAAGTCTCTTGTAGGGAACATCATCCAACAAAATATACCTTTCCGCCGTGAGAAACAGACTGCTTCAAGCGACGTACATGGCAATTTCAATAATATGCTTTTAGAAGCAGTTGGATTGGGTCTTGACTTTTTCCCATGAATTCTCAATCTGCCCGTGATTCTGCCAGGACAGTTGGTTGCTAGCCATTCTCAACGCAACATCTGCTGGTCCTATGAGAGCGAGAACCCGCTGGAAATCCATGGGAACCACCGAACTTGGATGTGCAAAAAATGTAACTGAATCCGAATAGTCTCCAATCAATGATCAACCTGAACAATCACATGGAGTCAAAGCAAACAGCAATTGAATCCCTGGCTGTTGATGAACAAAAATACCCGCACCTTGCCGCACACCGAGAAAAAGCAAGTATAGGCTGTATCAACTTGGCTAAGTACACCTCGGTGTGTGACCGTGCGTGCCTTTGTGCAGCAACAGCACTCAGCATCGTCCGTTTTCTGGGGGGAACCCCCAGAAGCTACAGCTACTTCAAATGGATTCACCAAACAAGCACCTTGAACTGTTAGACAATGCTATCCCGGAAACCCAAACCAACCCCCAAGACTGGCCGGGCAAGACCGGCAAGGCAAGACCGCCGCCACGTCGGACTCTTCAAAAAGCATCAGGCAGACCGAGCAGCTCTGGCGTAGCGGAGCAAAATCACAAGGACTACAGACACAACATCCATAGGATCCATAGGAACACGTTGCTGAAAAAACACCATCGAACTTGGGGAAAATGGACCAAATATGACCAAATCATGGTTGAAGCACGACAATTCTGACAAAATCTCGGCAAGCTCATCGCACCTCCCCGAGCAGGTCCTTTCCTGAGGCCTGGCGCAGATGGCATCACCATTCACTCAGCTCAGCAGTGACCTCCAGCTACACCAAGTTGAATACTTTGACAGGGTCAATCTGTGGTGAATCTACCTTCAGAACTTCGTCATGGATTCATGTTGGATTTGGAAATGCTGTGATGCCTCTATCTCTCCTGCACATCCGTAGCTCATGTTGGCGCCCAGAACCCCAGGCATGAGATAGAACTCAGGTCTTCAGGTTGGAGTAGAGCAGGCGTTCAGCCCCCAGAATAGAGCCAGGATGGGAGTTCCAAGCAATACATGCCGCTGCCGATAATGAGACGGGCCGCAAGCCTTCTCCAAACTGTCAATGCTGGAGGCACTGGCGGTTGGCCTCCAAGGTATCAAGTACAGAGAAGTGCTGCTGTCTTCCAGAAAAGAATCTAGAACATTATGTTCTGTTCAAGAAGTGGAATGAAAGATTGTGATTATATAAATGGGACACATGTCTGATCTCATTGACCAATAGACTGAAAGAGGGAAATATGCGTAAGACGTATGTCTGATCTCATTGACCCACGGCCAAACCCACCACTTGAACCCCCGGCCACTATGCAGCCCCAAACCCACCCACATTTAGCCAGTTTCTTCGCTTGGCCTGGACACAGTGTCGTCCAACCGAAGAAGGATCTCATAGTCTTCCGGCGTGATATCTCGGAAGAGCAAATCAGACACCTCGCAAAGCCACGATCTAAGCCAGGCAAAAGAAATAAGGGAAACCCATGGCAATCCTGTCCCCAAGTCCAACTACGGTAACTACAGTATCATCTTCCAGGCTACAAGTCTCAGTGGCACATCCCACGCCCCATGCACTGCCAATTTTCAGCCTCTGCACTGGAGAGTCCGCATGCCAGTCGGGAGCCGTGATCTTGAAAACCTCCGCAGGTAAGGCATGCGCCAGCCATCTGCCCAGCTAGTGTAAGTTGATGAGCATCTATTCTCTGTTCAGTTCTGGCGCAACCAATGCCTTTCAGCAACCAAGAATGCCAACAACAACCACAACAACAACAACAACAACAACAACAACAAAAACAACAAACAACAAACAACAAACAACAAACAACAAACAACAAACAACAACCAACAACCAACAACCAACAAACAACAACCAACAACCAACAACCAACAACCAACAACCAACAACAACAACAACAACAAACAACAAACAACAAACAACAAACAACAAACAACAAACAACAAACAACAAACAACAAACAACAAACAAACAACAAACAACAAACAACCAACAACCAACAACCAACAACCAACAACAACAACAACAAACAACAACAAACAACAACATGAACATGAAAGTCAAATCCCACATACTCAATATGTAGGAGAATGAGGTCGATGGAGTGTGGGATTGCACAATCATCCTTTCTCTGATCTAGCACCTGAATTTCGCCCGAAGTTGCGACTGTAGCCTCAGGGGCAACGGGAAAGGATGAGAAATCCACGCATCCATCTCTGTCAATAGGATCTGGGAAACTCCATCGTAAGACTGTAAGACGCAAGAATGCAAATGTGAGTGTGGGTGTGTCAATATAAAATGGTAATAATAGGATATACAGGATATACACAGCCCGCTAATACTGCTGGCAGGGGGGAAAAAACATATTAATGCCAAGAAAGATTGTCTGGGGTGTCGACCGTATTGCCACGTTACATCTATACAGTCAGCATGTGGGTTACTCTTGGCCTGAATACTAATAACCCAAGATAGAGGTCTGCCACCATTTCCCTGCCATTTCCCAATCTTCTGAGCCCATGTACTGCGGTTTCGTCGCGGTGAGAAGCCCTAAGCGAGTGGACACAGAGACAAAACTTCCACTGCAAGGGTCCCACTTCCTCCTGCTGCTCGTCGACCCCAAAACGGTCCCCGTTTTTAATCATATCAAATCGATTCAAATCGTATTTTTCAGATCTCTGTGTAATTCGGGTTCCTAAAAAACACTAGCACCAGCTGTAGATTTCCAATCAGCCAGCTGAGGCCACCGACCCAACCGCCGAACCAGCCAGGCCCTGGCGACTTCAGCGATATTTCGTCCATCGTTCTGAATTAAACGTGGGCATACCATTGCTTCGTTGATTTCACTGTTGATGTCCAACATTCACGGTCCCTCACTCATGCGTATGGCGTTTTCACAAATTGCTGTCAGGCATTTGAACGTTCACAGCCAAGGCCTTCGCAGTCCCATCTTCGCATAGAATAAGGCCTGCACAAGGGCGTTGCTGTAATAGGTAACAGTTTGAGAACTAAAACAGCGTCACAACTGTCTGCAGCTTACTTGGACATTCAGAAATCAGACACCCCAAGACTGCCCCAAGAGTCATGAGTCACTTCGAAACACCACAATCTTTGTAAATTTCGTTCCTCACACTTCCAAGGCGCTCCACCTTCGCCAAGGGCCGTAGCCGCTGAAGCTGTCAGCCTTGTTCAACAAAACTTGCTGAAGGACTTGACCCCTTGGAATGCCCACCAGACCCACCAAGATCCCAACCTGCACCAAGTGATGAGACCGCATTGAAGGTCCTGGTATTGGTTGGGACCAGTGGATGCTGTCAGTTTTTGGTTCGTTTGGCACACCGGCACGTCGTTCACCCCTACACTTTGACACAGCGCCTGACCACGCTGACACAACCCGAGGCGACCTTGGTGCAACTGTTAGAGAGGCCATTAGAAAGGATTGCTTTAGTTGCTCATCATATCCAGCACACGGTGTCGACCCATGTCCAGCGATTGTATCCTCTCATTGTGACTGGATTCTTGCAGAGCAAACATCTTCATACCTTCCCCTTTGATAAGTTTGTTTGGGCGCAACACTCCACAGGGGTCAAACCCTTCACCGGACCAGCCAGTTTAGAGAATATGGATTGCTATGCCAAGATAAAATCATACAAAAAATATTCCAATATTCCAATCTGGGCTGCGACCCGCTTTCCCTGGTGTCATTTTCTCGACTTCTCAGCAGCCCTGCATTGCCATGGGAGCCGCCCGCTGCCATCTCCAAGCCCTCGAAGTGTTCCTTCTGGGTGGTGATCATGAGCGCTTCTTATATCTTGCTTGTACTTGTGTTTGTGTGTGTAGGTTTGTAAGCAAATAAAGAAGTGCACATCATCATGAGGAGAATGAGTGTCTAAGTCTAGCAAACCTACCCATGCGCGAATGCCTGCGAGTGCAGTCTTCATGTATCATTTCATCGCTTCCACGCCTATCATGGAAACAATCTTCATTATCGCCGCTGTCGTCGCTGTCCTCAAAGGTACCCAAGCCACCATTCCCTCTCCGAGGCAGGCAAGGTACAGCCTGCAGGATCCAATCTCAAGCAATAAGTCTTAAAAACAAAGACCTGCAGTAAACATCCTGCCCTCCGCACTACACCCACTACAACTCTCAAAGGGAACTGGAGCCATCATCTTTAGCAGCACTGATTCATGGCCTGCTCTGTGTTCCCCATTGAAGCTGTCTCCTGTCGCAGGGGCATCTGGAAAATGAGGCGGCAAAGGGCCACAGATGGCCACAGCTGCGTCCTTCCAGGATCCCAGTGGAGGGAAAAGCGCCGACATCCTTGAAGGTCGTTTCCTGGTGTCTTCGGAAATTGCTGATGCACCGCTGCAGATTGGCCAGCTTCAATCATATATCACCCAGAGTCAGTATGGATGGCCAATGGCCAACAAATACTGCTGATCCATGCTGATCCGCTATGTTCCAGATGGCTGTTCACGCTGTGCCCCTGAGCAATCCACGAATCACATGATGACCAACCACGAGATACCTGAGGGCGCCATTGTACACCAGCAAAGCCACTGGGGAGATGCCCTGTGGAACAATCATTTGAGCGTATGACTGGAAGTCTGGAAGTGATGACTGGAAGTACAAGCGGTGGCAAGATCAGAAAGGCTGAACAATACCCCTCCTCTTGCAATCTGTTGATCATTCGTTCACTGTTGACGCCAAAACAATTGCAAACTAACCAATCACATGACAAGTGCTTTCAAGTTGTGTGAGATGGTTAAGTAGTCTGAATCGACGTATAGCCCAACGGGCTGTGGGCAAATGCGCCCCACCCCTTTCAAATAAACAGCGTCTCAGGTGCAGACCTCTCACTTGGGCAATCCATATTCATCCAAGCACCCTGAATGACCTGCAGGAAGTACCGAGGCTGCCAGGCTCTGCCGCGACATCTGCCGTGAATGAGGAGACTCAGGACATCTCAGGACTGTAGTACTTTATTATACTTTATTCACGCTCGTCTCTTCTGCAAAACACCCCTCCCGAAGCTGATCAAAGATTTTTTTGCTCATGCTACCGGCCCATCAACAACAAGCCAATCTAGGTCAATAAAGAGATTCTGTGATCTGCGGATAGTGATCTGAATGCATCAGCAGTCTCTTCTGGTCCACACGACTGAGCAAGGAAGCCGGCCCTATCGCCAGACTGGATAAACCCGCCAAATAAACACTACATAGACTACATAGGGTAAAAACATGTAAAAACTTGCACATTCTGCATGGAAATCTGGCTGGAAATCCCCACTCAGTTGAAGTCATAATCCACCTTGCCTTCATCAGGCGGGCTCGCTCCATGTCTTGGGCTCCAAAAGATAGCGCCTGGAAGGCGTGGAAAACACTAGAAATAATTGCAATGTGGATAATGTGGGTCCCCTGCGCAGCTGCCTGCTAATTGGCAGCCAGCAGAACAGCTGAAGTGCTTAACATTTTGCTGGATCAAAGATGATCAAAGCATGGCTGGGTCTTTGCCAAGCTGTTTTGGAAGCAGCATGCTACAAGCTCTACCAGACCTGTCACTAGTGAGATTGTGTGGCTGATGAGTTGATAAGCTGGTTTCATTGCCCAAACATGTCTGGCCCAAACGAAACACTTCGTGCCTCATGCGTGTTGACCCTGCATGGTGGGCCACGCCAACTCATGACCGCCAAAGCCTTCACAGGAAAGGAACAAGTGTGAATGGCTTGCTGGAAGAAAATGAAGAAGCTGGGTTGTCACATGTTGTCACTCTTCATGGAAGAAAATCTGCGCTCGGAGCATGAGACAGAAAGGAATTGTTCCATCCCAAGCCCGGCCTCGGGAACCATGGTCAATCCTTTCCTTGCAGCATTGCATCGCAGGTTAGCCGGGAAGAATGGCTTGCAATATATTGGCAGCAAGAATTCAACTCACCCGAGCGGCTGCTGTAGCTGGAAAAGGGCGCAACTAGGTGAGAAGCGTTCAAGAATTGTCGGAATCCACACGCTTCTACAATATTCAGGCCTGAAAACCAGCCACTCCCTATTCCAAGCAGAATAATCAGCAACGGGAATCATTATATCTAATATACATATATACGTATATATATATATATATAATGCTTTGAAAAGCAGCCCAGCAGCCTTGAAAGTTGAAGGAAGTCAGGGGCACAATGGGCACAAGACCAATTGTTGGCCTCCGGCAGTCGCAGTCGCAATGTCCCTTCTCGCGAGGCCCACAACAAAATTGAGAACATTAGGGAACCATCCTTCCATGCTTTGGCAAAACCTCCAACCCATGATGTTAGACTTTTTCACGGACAAACTGAGAAGCAAGAGCGACGCCACACTCCAGCCTGCGGCCGTGAGAAGAGGATCGCAGGTTGCAGAGTTGCTCAACGCTGTAAGCCAGGATCAATCGAACAAAGGAAAGTGAGTCAACTGTGCCAGTTCCTAGCAGCAAAAGGACAAATCCTAAGGATTCCCTCACGCTTGCTGGAACTGCCCCTGTGTTGATCTTGCAAGGTCAGTTCTGAGATCAGTTGCAAAGCCTGTCTGCACGTTACTGTCACCAACACATACCAACACAAGACCTGTCAAACCTATTTGGTTTCCCAATGTTTCCCAGTATCAAGTTGCCCCCTGTCATTTCTGGCGACAATGCCGCTCCCATACCACTCCAGGATGGGCCATCAATGGAGAGGGTTTCCAGGGTCGGTCTGCTAAGAGCTGGTGCAGTTTCTCTTCTTGAAACCTCCCAAAATCAAACTGTATTCATGATATTTCATGATTCAGAGGATGCCCACATATATATATAATATATATATATACTATACAAGTATCATACAATTGTTTCATGGCATTCGACTGACCGTTTCACCTTTTCAGATGAGAACTGCACCTGCTGTCATCGAAATTTGTACATTGAGTGAAGAGCCATCACCATCAGCGAATGGCTCAATCAGCCCACAAAAGCAAGCCCAAGTCCCAGCTACTGCCAAGTGCAGCACTAGCGGCTCGCATTGAAGCTTTGCAAATTTTGAAAGGCATATCACGGATCTTTTCTGCCAAGTGGAAGCCGGCTGGAGCCAACTCCAAAAAATCTGCTCAAGACAAACAAACATCTGAAATACAACACAACATGAATATCGAACGCATCAGAGCAAACACCAAGCAGCCTTCCTGTGAAAGGATGTTCACCTCTTCTTGGGCTTGAAACCTGAGAGGTTGACTTCGAGGGTGCCAAGATGCAGGATGGGGCAAGTCATCAATACCTGTACTGGAATCACATAGCGTTCACATCTTTTGCTTTCAACAGGCATTTCTTTGAGTCTAGTGAACAATGGAACAAGAGTTGCATGAAAAATGCTTGCATTCCGAAAATGTCCGCCGTGACATGTGCAGGTAAGAAAAGGGCTTGTTGCAAGGCCCACGGGCCCATTGGTATTTGTTGCTAAGGACGATCTCCAATGAAGGCCACATGCCCATTTCAACAATGGAAAACCAAGCTGAATCAAATTCCCTGATGCCCCACAGACATTGTGAGGACATTGGACCAAAAGTGCCTCGGAGATCCTTTTCACCCTACACAAAGCACTGGAACTCTCTAAAGACCCTCACCCTCCAAGTCATTCCAGGTCTTCCCACCACGGAAGTTGTTGGCGTTCGGATTCACCCGGCGACCGTAGCCAACCTGCCGCAGAGTTCCGCATGTTTCTACCGGCACATCCTGCACCGTTGACCCTGGAAAGGAGTGAACAATGGGTTCGTGGAATATAGAGCCTCTGCTGTCACCTGATATGATGTTGCCTAAAACGTGCCTTGCTCTTGCACTTAAGGTTATTATTATATTGATCATTGATCACATTATATTGATTATAAAACACAAATTTTAATCTCAAGGCAGCTAAGCTATGCTAAACATCCTTTGGTATGCTGGCCAGCTGCTGGCCAGCTGCTGGCCTACCTGAAAGTCTCCAAGTGACCAACCCACCTAGGTCCTAGGTCTCACCCTTGCGACATCTTGCGACATCTTGCGACATCTTGCGACCTGCATCCGAGGCCCTCCACCAGAGGTCATGATGGTCTTTCCTGCCGTAGGTCAGTGACGTTTGCACATGGGTAACGCTGCTCCCCGCGTCACAGATCTTTGATATCATCATGATATATAATGATATAATACTTATATAAATATACTATAATATACTTAAGACTTCATCGAGTGGATTGACTGGACATTAGCTTCGGCCAGGTTTTAAAACTTTTGCTGTCATCAACAATGGCTGGTCATCGCGCCTGTGTTGGTGGTGCTGCGTTGGTACCAGCCCCTCGCCTTGGTTGTCATAAAGGGCGCAGTTGCTTTGGACGCCTCACTGATCCAGAAAGTAGTCTTTCCTGCCTGCTTTGAAGGGTTCTCACCTGACCCATAGAAAGTTACCAGTGTAGAGTAGAGGCCCCACACACGAATCAAGAAACAATCTGAATTCAAGAGCTCACCACTCCCTCCATCCGTTGCCGGGGAAAAGGTAAAAACTTGCTGTTTGCATCCTCAGGTACTGCATTGTCCTGGTTGAATGGATCCCGCAGCTGCCGTTCCTGCCAGCTTCAATGGCAGTGGGAGATGTAAGGAGGGGTTCATGTCAGCATATGTCAGCTGTCTACTGCCGCTGAGTCTTCCATGAATGATAGGCCTTTACGGAATAGACTCTTCATGCAATGTCAGACTATGACTCGATCACACTCCTCTCCATATTACGGCGACATGCTTGGTTTGGATTGCTCATGCACAAAACAAGCGGGCATGAGCAAAAGAATAAGTAGTCATGTTGTTTCTCGCTGCCCAAGTGGATCTCCACACCCATAACAATATAGGTGAATCTGAAAATAGCGTACCGCTGAATCCATGGGTTCATCATCATAATCATCCCCATCAAACATATTGCATGAAACCCATCGTCATCCCCCAGTGGTCCAAACCTTTTCGTGCAGCTTCTCGGCATGTCGCAGCTCACGATCTCGACCACCGATTCGGATCTCATCCTGCCAAGGTAAAGGAGGTCCACGAGAACGGAAATCTGAACGGAAATCCCTGGCATTTCCTGAACAGCCTGGACAAAAGGATACAAGGGGCATAAAAAGTACTCTCTTTTATTCGTCCGTATTCGTCCGTATTGTTTATGCATGATCTCTTATCATCTTTATCCTTTTGTTCATTGATACCTGAAGAACCTCCTGCGCGTGCTGCTGGTCATTCGACAAGAGATGTTCAGGCACAGGAAGTGTTTTGAATAAAATGTGGGAAAATCAGCGACACTTCAACAGAACACCCTTTCCGTGACTGGCACATGCTTCAAAAGTAAAAGGAGCTGCTTAAGGCTTCAATCTAGATGAAATCATATTTTATCATTATCTTGTCTTTTGTGTACTGACTTTTTAATGTGAATGTCGCACTGGTAATAGACAATGGTTCTGGGAATGCGGAGCAATTTCTTCGCCGCAATCGACGTCTAGGAAGCTACCATATTCTGGCTGCTTCAGGCTGCTTCTCATGCATTTCTGCCGCGTTGCGGCAGCTCTACACATGCATTGGCGCATGGCTTGGTGACTCGGCAAATCAGCAGAGGACATGGCTACAGTGGAATTCCAGAGGGGCTGGGAGTGGCGCGGTTGCTTCACAACAGATAGTCCATGACAAATATCTACAAGGTCAAGGTCCTACAAGGTCATCTTTCCAAGATGAAACGGTGTGTTTGCAACAAATATTATTCGTACAGCAACCAAAATGGAGGAAAACATGCTGAGAGCTGATCTGTCTGAGGCCGCCCTGGGCGAAGCTCATTCCCTCGCCCCAGCTTCAGCGACTTCCAGGGTAGCCAACAGCGCCAGGACCTGAAAATGCTCCAAGCTTTGTCGACGGCCCACTGCCAGGTGGATTCACATCGAGGCCAGGACTGGGCAGCCTCGGATATGGACCTGCCAGCGGTTCATGGGTCTGTTGGCTGACCAAAGGCACCAAGGGAAAAGTATGGGTTGATTTAGGTTTTGACCACTACGCAGGGTTGTCCTGCAAAAGAAACATCCAATCAATTCTGTTCTTTTTTTTTGCAGAGTGTATGAAAGTGGTGGATCAAGAAAGCCATCTATTTCCAGCCCAGCTACATGTTTTCCGATCCACCAGCACTATGTAACACTATGTCATAAGCATCATAGGATGGTCTTAGATTCTTAGACTGAGCATCTTATGAAAGCGTCCTGGAACCTCGGAACCAGCAGTACCATGCCCGGTATTGGAGTACTGGTTATACCGTTCACGATCAAAGACTCCATCTCAAGAGACCCAATCATTTATCCACCATCATCCACCAGACTCCAAGCAGTGTGGGGGTTTCCTAAGTCATGGGGCTACCAAATCATCTCTTCTTTTGGGGGTGATTTTCCATGAAACCATCCAGCCAATGTGGCTATCCCCGCCTCGTGGCCCCACACTTCGGCCCTTGGCCGAGTTGGCGCGCCGTGCAGCACGGCGTTGGACGCGGAGCTCGGTGCCTGGCTCGCTCCGTGTCTATGGGGGTTGGAAGGATATGTCGTAGAGATATTCCATGATATTCCATGACATACAATGATATGTTGAAAATATGTGAAAGTATGTTTAACATATCATGGAAATATAAAACATCATATAATGTTTCACAAGTAGTACAGGGATAATTTCAGTTACATACCCAATTTAAACAATGGGGATCATGATAAAACCATATAATACCATATATATATAACCAATAACCAATCGGATAATGGAAGACAACTTTCTGGATACTAGAATTGCTGAGACTAAGATTTCCTGTGGGTTCACTCTTGATTGACCATTGACTGACCATGATTCACCATTGTTGACCATACATAATTGTGAAACTGCAACTTTTCAAATTTTGTTGGGGATCGACAAGGGAACTCCCCGTGACATCCCCCTGTCAGTCTGGTGTAATCAAATTGTCCAAACTTCAGTTTTAAAAAAGCCAAGTATGGCAATGATAAGGCCCAACCCCCAACCATACCCATCCCAGTCTGCCGCCTGGTTTTCCAGCCGGTGGTCGGCCCTGCAGCTTGCGGGTTCATTGGCAAAATGTACATGGAATGATAGTGAATAACTATAGTGAACCATATAGAAAGCATATAGAAGCCATATAGAAGTCGACAATTGCCCCGCATTTCATCAAGGTCCACGCTGGCATTGCCTCAGCCCTTTGATTTCACTTTCGAAGTCTGAAAGACTGAAGAGAGAAACCAGGACGAGAGAAACATGTGTTGCAGTGTGAATCAATACATATATAATATATATACTTAGATTTTGATCATGCTCCCTGGGAAATGAGATGAAACATGCAAGGATGGCAGCAGAGGCAACAATACCTGATGTACTTGGCAGAAAACAAAGAAATAATTACAAAATAATTATTACAAATTCCATCAAATTCCACTGTTCTATGTTCTATTCCGTATTGTAAAAGAATAAATATAATCACATGGACTGGTAAGGGTTGAATACTGGATGTCACGTCCGCACGTCCGCGTTTCTGTTCAAAGCCTGAAGGCCACGAGCTTGGAGCACTTGCACCACCTGTCGATGCGAATGACGTTGGTTATTCTGGTTATGATGCTGATGCTTGCTGATGGTAACGAGGATAAGGAAATATAAGTATCATATAAGGATGATAAGGATGATAAGGATGATAAGGGTGATAAGGATGATAAGGATGATCAGGATGATCATGATGATCATGATGATCAGGATGGGGATGAGAAGAGAGGATGAAGAGGATAAAAGTGAGGATACGTGTCATGGTGATGATGTTAGTCCAACCTTCTTTGACTGACCACAGGATATCACAGGATTGCCTCTTCTTCCTCTTCTATCTCAGGCAACTCAGGATCTGCCTCATACCGGGAGAAGCTAGGTTGATTCATTGGGTCAAGGCATGTCACGGGTCTTGAGTCGAGGGGGATCCTGGGTTGCTTTCTAAGTTGCACATATTCATTTTAAAAAAAAACATAAAAAAACTAAGTCCAACTTGAACCACCAATACAGAAGAAGTAAAAGCTGTTCCGGCACTGCTCGAGGCAGAAAATTATTCCTGTGGAGATTCCACACACATTCCTCAAGACCCCAACGATCGACTCCACTTCCGCTGCAGTGTCAACTGGCACCTTGCTGCGCTCAGGCATTGAATGCCACACACCGCTGCAAAATGACCCAGGTTCCGTGCATTGCACATCAGTTTCTTGCGGCCAGCTACAGTACACTACAGAACCTTTTGCAACACGGCTAATCCAATCATATCTCATCCACCCACCCCACCTATCCCCACCTATCCATCTCATGTCCGACTGCGGGCCTCTTCAACTTCATCAGCTTGGGCTGCGCGGACAGCTGCTTTTGATGGCGACTGGAGGCTCTTCACCTTGAATTAGCATCCCAAGAATTGATGCTGAGTCCAAGAATAGCCTCAAACACCCACAAGCTGGGGTACGCAGAACTAGGGCGGTACATGAGATGTCTGTATGTGCAGTATGAAGGAAAAAACACTGGCGTTGCTGAATTGTTTGCCGCCCATCTTACCATGCCCAATTTTACCACTGGTACAGAAAAGTCTGACGCCTTCCATGCGCAGTCCCGAATCTGCCTGGCCTCTACGATTTTGGGCGGAGGTGGTACCTGCACCAAAAGACAATGGTTGAAGTACCAAATGGGAAAGATGAGTAGAATGAATCTGCTCGAATAAAATTGTTGTTCAGCTGCTTTTAGCACAAGTCACTTTGCTGTCAAGACCAAAGCTCCTAGGCCAAACAGCAAACTGCACCCTCTCTCTTTCCATGCTGCTGCGAGGATGGTGCCTCTTCCTCTTCCTCCTCCTCCACCCTGTAAGAAATGGTCACCTGCAGCAAGTGCTCCAATCAAGGTATGATAGCAGCCTCTCTTGCAAGGCCATTACACAGGTAAGAAACTGCAGAACTTCAGACCTTGCAGAAGTAGACGAAGAACTCGTTGGTAGTTTCGGCAACCCGCCAGAAACATGTTTGTCAGTAGGGACCATCATCCCACAATATGAAATTAATAGTCGTCTACAGTAGTAACTGCAATAGTAGCAGATAAGATAGATTACAGTGGAACTACCAACATCTAACAGACAAAACATCGATCATCTCTCGTCCATCGGAAGCGTTTCTTCAGGTGCGTGATGCGCAGGACGCGCAGGACGCGTCTCTGCCACTCTCCTTTGGAGAATCGCACAAGGAACCACATTTTAGCTGGTGGCACATTCCAAGAGAAGAATGTCTAGGAACAGACTGTACAAACTAAGGCCGTGCTACTTAACCAGCACCCTTAGATCCACCGACAATGGATAGGTGCGAGGTTCAAGTTCTGCGCAGTGGAATAATTGGTCAACAAAACAAACAGTTTCGAAGTGTATTTCACCCCCAGATTCAGAAACCCAGTAGAGATTCCGCACGCCGCCGCAATGTTTCGCTATGATGACTGGTGCCGCTGCTCAACCAGATCACCATCTGCACCATCTGCATCCAGTTCAAGAGCCCGGTGGAAACGCTTCGCCGCACGAAGAAAACCATCGCCGAAACCAAGGTCTCATCACGTTTGATCCCTTTCCACCGTAGCAGAAGCAGTTGAGAGGAGCATTCACGCCAGGGCATCTAAAAGAGCACTATGAAGATCCGTCCTGTTCAGTTGACTTTCAAAGAGTTTCTTGAAGAGACTGTCGCTGTCATCGAAGAGAGCTCCCTGCAGTTCTTTGTTGAACTTGTCCTGCGCAAGTCTCCACATAACCCTGAGATAGTACAGTTGATCATGCAAAAGTGAATGAAATCTAAATTTCGTCTCAATCTTCCAGTAAAATCTCGAATTCCAGAAAGTGAACAAGTTGAAACTTCCAAGATCCCCAAACTTTTGCCTTGTCATCAATCTTTGCCAAGATTTCTTCCACGTCTTCGGGCCGTGAGGCTTGGCAGTTCTGGACACGGATCTTTTTTAGGGCTAAAGTCTTCTCGCCAGAAACGCTGTTGCGACTGTAGACCTCATCTTATCATGCCACCCATTGAAGCTAATTGCAGAAAAAGAAGGGCAACTGATGGCAACCGCTTGGTTGCAAAATCAGCCGTCCCATTTTTTTCGATTAGTTGGGAGAATTTCCCCGAATAGGGTTGGGGAACTGCCAACCAAAGAGATACTGTGAGGAATTTGGCCTGAACCATCTGAAAAGGTCGTTTTGGAATTATCCTGTCGTAGCCAAAAGCAAAAGCATGTCTTGTAACACACCCTGGTTCGCAGTTCCATTGGTTCATATAGATTCTATTCTATGTCGGTGTACCCCCAAAGATTTGACCCACATTTGATGACTGACCATTGACAAACTACTGACAGTAGGTCTATTATGTTTGAGAATGAAAATTGCAAAAAAAAACAATTACACCAATCTGATCCAGGTGTATCCATTTCCTATTGAGCTGTATTATATCAATGTTTATCAACTAATGTAGTAAGTATGTAATATATTCACTATATATGATCGCATTACAGATAAAATGGCGGATTCTCACCCACTACATATTAAATATAGCAAAAAAGAAAACTATTGTAGATGCGATTCTATATAGATAGTATGGAAAAGACACACACAAAAAAAAAAAACAGAAGGGAGGATCATGGGGGGTGAAGGCGTGCACATTGTAGAAACGCGCATGTTTTGCACTGTCTGCTTAAAATCATCCTGTCTGCTGATCTGCTTCCATTCCTGAAGCTTGGATCTATCACAAACTCTCATACAAACAATCCAAACTCTGAAAGAGGGAACAAAACTGGTCCAAAACCATGGAAAAAACACAAAAAAGTTTCACCCCATGTCACCTGTCCAGCTTCCCCTCAGACCCTCTCCATGGGTCGAAACTTGTTGTTTTTTGTTTTTTTTTGGTTTTCTCGAGATTTTTGCCACCTTGACCCAAAAATGCACCAAAACCTATGGAAAAACAAAAAAAAAAGTTTCACCCCATGTCACCTGTCCAGCTTCCCCTCAGACCGTCTCCATGGGTCGAAACTTTTTTTTTTTTTTTGGTTTTCTCGAGGTTGTTGCAACTGTGTCAGTCCAAACAATATCAGTTGCTCTTTTTTTGTGTTTTTTGTTTTCCTGTTCCTTGGGTTCCTGGGAGAAATTTTCACCCTGACAAACATCCATTGGCACAGCTTTCACCCCTCCACATTTTATATTGATGTCTTCATTGAGTTGCTGATTTTGGCTACTGAGCCATCAGAGAAAATGCACGGTAAAAACAGCTCGACTCTATCACCCACCTCTTCAGGCACTCCATTGGACTGATGTTTTATTGGTATGCCGAGGTTTTGGTTCCTCATGTTTAGAGGTTTGGCTCGTGTTCTTCAAACCTGGAATCACTAAAAGTGATATCTAACATAAAACATTTATTTTTCAATAATGGTTTGTTTAAGCAACACTTTGTTGTACAAAAAACATTTTTATCTCAAAGTGTTTGCTCCTTCAAAAAGCCAATATTGTATCCCTCACGACCAGATTCCTCTAAGAAGAATGCTGTTTTCCTTCGGAAGAAGCAGATACTATTTTGTAGAATGCCACATTATTCTTCTTGGCAACTCTTGCATGCCACAGATACAGCATTTCTTGAAGAAATGTTGGTATTCCTTTAAACATACATGTTCATTTTAAATTTAAAAGGTTGAATTTTGCATTGTACAATGTAATATGTTGAAAGATGTTGAAAGAAACAACATTCTTGTAGTCATGCATTATATCTTGAAAATCACTAGTCTAAGAAGTACTATATAGTCTTTCAAACAACATGTATGGTTGAAATATACAATATGTTCAACGCGAATCCTTCCTCCTCCCACTAGTCAGACATCACTCCTACAAAAATGAGCAACACGCCATTCAAGGATGCAATACACCTAGCAGGAAGTGTGCCTACAGCCCATTATCTCCTTTGAAAGGGGCAGAAATCGTGCAGAGCATGCAATAAATCTTTCAAACCTGTGCTTGTATTTTTTTCATTTTCACAAAGGTACAGTACACAATTCACTGCAGAAAGCAGAGTTGTTTTCAAGATGCATGATCTTCTCAAAAAAATGTTCAAGATACAGCAATCTTTTCAGGAAGTGCATTTCTCAAGTTTCAGTTGCGCTTTCATGTACAAAGTGTATTGATTCCCTGCAAGTGTGCTACTTTTTATTCAACAAGGCAGCGCTTTTAAGGCAAAATATAGATGATGCCTGGAAAAGGTCCAGATTCAATCGTAGTTAAACCATCTTTTGAAGAAGTGCATGTTCAATCTTGACATGTTTTTTTTTGAAAAGCACTCATGAACAGCATGAAAGGATGCAGAACACGTTTCAGAAAATGCAGAATTTGCAGCTGGAAATTGCACTCATGTATGTTCAATATCAAATACATATTTTCGAGAAACATAATTTTTTGTGAAAAAAATGATAAATTTGTCAAAGTGTGTGTGTGTGTAAATATGTATATATATATATATGTGTGTACATATGGTATAGTAATATGTACAACAATAATACAGAATTCATTGCAGGCATCAAAAACATTGTATATAGACACGTTTTATTTTCCAAAATGCTAAGCAAAAAATAAAGCGTTTTTGGAAAGAGACAACATCTCTGCAGAAAATGTAGTATTCTGGACAGTCGTGATTTGTGGTTTCATGTGCAAACCATTTCCATATCTCAAAAAAAACTGCAAAATCAATACTTTCACCACTCCACCCCCCACGGTAGTCCGCTCTCAAAAAAAACATGTCTGGATCAAAAAATATTATTGAAAAAACTATAAAAATAATATGAAAAATACCAGCATTTTACGGTTATAGAAAATATGAAAACAAAAAATATATCTGGATAGATCATTACATATATAATATTATTATTATATATATATATATTAAATATATTATTATATCTATTATTATTATTATTATATCTATATATTATTGCTTAGATTATAGACGCCAAAAAAAACATCTCCAGCCACACCTCCAATCACCGCACCGAGGCTCCACCAACTGCTGTTGCAGCCCCAAGCGTCTTGCTTCCACCAGCTCTGCTACACACCAGGCACGGCTAAAGAGCTGCCTGAATTGAATGAATGAATGAATTGAGACATACAACCTGCCAGCCGAAGCTGTTGTTAAGTAGCCATGAGAGCCACAGAGGCTCTAGCAAATAAATAAGTGAAAACACAGGGGAGCCGAAAAGCTCAGGCAGTCAGAAGTCAAGCTTCAGGATGGCACTGGAAATCGATGCTTCGCTTTCTGCAGTGCAATGACAGAATTATGAAAAGGTCGAGTAGTCTTCCACTGTCTAAGAAAGACAGAGGCAGCCCACAGGTGAGCATCAGTGAGAATGTTCTTGCAAAAAACAAAATCATCTCGCTTGGCGTCGGTTATTTGAGCGGCCGCAAGGTCAGCCAACTCGTTCAACGTTCTGCACTCTTGAGCGGAAAGGTTCCAGTCAAGCACAGGTGTCCACAAGGGCTTTTTGTCATGGGAAGGTACCCACATCACTTCCACACCATGAGTGGCAAGCATGGCGATATAGGACCAGAAACCGGCAGCATCGCCGTTCCAGTTGCCAAAACGCAATCCTCGGAGGAGGCGCTTGACAATTGCCTCATTGTCGATGAGCAAACGCACAGGCACAGCTGCAGAATGTGCAGCCAGCATGGCTTGCACCAGAGCTTCACGCTCGGCAGCAGCCGGGGTGTGAACACAGCCAGTCAAAAGTCCGTTGAATGAAAGCTTCGTGGAGGTGACAATCCCCCAGGATGCCCATTGGTATAAATCATTGCCAGGGTTGACCAAACAGCTGCCATCCAAGGCCAAGACGACAGGAGAATGGTCGACAGCGTACAACTGTCGTAAGCACTGAACCAACTCAACATTAGCAGTTAATGCGGAAATGATTGGAGTGTTTGGCAAAGGGACTAACGGCTGCAACAGCCGAGTTTCATTGTGAGTCTTAAGTACAGGCTTCTCAGCGGTATCAGCATTGCAGTGAAAGGTGAGATGCTCGCGGTCGGGAGAATTGATGCCACAAGCGCACACTTCAGGCGCACCCATTCTTTCCAAAATGCGTCCATCAGAGGCGGCGGCCATGAGAACAGTCATTTTATATCGCTCACCACATTCTTTGATCATAGCATTATGAAAACCAAAGTATGGATTGAGGTGGTCTGGCAAGTGTTCCTGTGTTTTAGTGTCAGACTGGAAGAGGACTCTGGTCCAGGAAAGTCGCACAAGCTTGGCCAAATCAGAGTCTGAAATCCAACCAACACGAATTTGGCCAAAAGGAGTTTGCCAAACATCATTCTGCAAATTTTTCCAATTGAGTAAATTGAAAGTGTCAATCGCTCGCGGCGAGGCGCGCGTCACTGTACATTTCCCAAGAAAAAGATTCACCTGGCGTCTCCATTCATACATGATGGCTTCAGTGGAGAGAGCACATTCAAGATGACAGCGAAGTCCAGCGATGGCGGTCCAGAACAAATAACCGGAGCGACCAGGAGGTGTGCCATACCCCCAAATGGCAGTTTCGATGGCCCTGGCCCAACCCTTAAGCGTACCTTTGTGAAATCTTTGTCAAGGACCCATCCACCTGAGCATGGCCACAACAAGAATGTGGACAAGCTGACGACGCATGTTCAAGTTGCGTGTGACCATACGGATCTTTCTGCACCTGGAAACGAGGGTCTTATGCAACTTGTGATCTTTGTGGCATTTGAAATGAGAACCAACGAAATATTGAATTCCTAGAAGTTTGAATGAAACTTTGGCAGGCCCAACTGTGAGGGCACGATCATTAAGATATTGGCGGTCCCCGGCTTTCAGGGCAAAACTTTCAAGCTTGTCTGGGTGGAGCGCAAAGCCTAGCGCTTCGTCAAGACTCTGGACACACAACATGGCTTCATGCACGTTTGCAGCAGCCATGCGATCGGTTGCCCAAATTGTTCTATCATCTAAATAAACTGCAAGTCGAACTGAAGGGACTCGCACTTTTATGGCATTGACCCAAACTGTCATGAGGCCATTAAGCAATGCGGGGCTTGCAGGACAGCCTTGCAAAACACTTCTGCGAGCTGTGACAGGAGTTGGAGCAACACAATTTCGGATGGAAAACCAACAAAGAGCTGCCTGAATGAATGGAACATCATGGTGAGTTGGCAAGCTAAGGATCCCAGAAATCCATAGAAATCCCAAAAAAAATGATATAAAATGGCTGGTGGTTGTTTTTTTTTTCTGAAGTGCCATGAAATGCTGAAATGTCCCAATCCATTCATTGGTTATTGTAAATCCTTATTGATTTATGGGGAAACCCAGAGTAATTAAATGCAACTGAAGTTGGGGATAACTAAATGTAACTCAGCAAATCTGCAACTAAATGCAACTAACTAACCAAAAAAATTGGGGATTGAACCATATTGAACCCATCTCTACACACCTCTACGAATTTCGAGGCTGGCAATGGGAAACGCATGTCGAATCAACCAACGTCCGCGCTTTGGGATTTGCCAAGGTGCAATGAAACGTCCACAGCAACGGCCTGGCGGAACTTTGCACTGGACCTGGGACGGTCGCCAGGATCATTTTGATTCGGAACAGCCGTTAGTGGGTCCCTGCAAGGTTAGGAAAGGTTAGGAAAGGTTAGTCTATCAATAAGTATCAATATATATCATCAAATATATATATATAGTATT
This sequence comes from Cladocopium goreaui, assembly GCA_947184155.2. Classification (NCBI taxonomy): domain Eukaryota; class Dinophyceae; order Suessiales; family Symbiodiniaceae; genus Cladocopium; species Cladocopium goreaui. The sequence goes on along the minus strand of CAMXCT020001186.1, from coordinate 79,958 downwards.
ATATATCAATATCATTCAATATCTATCAATGCTCAACGACCAGGATCCAAAAGCCAAGATGCTGGCTGAGATCATGCATCATGGCATCAAACTTGTTCAACTCGCACAGGTCGCGAGCATCGTTGAAGTATTTCGTGGTTTCCTGAAATGACACCCACATCATCCCACATCATTCACTAACGTTTCTTTGTCTCTAGGCACATCCAGACTGAAGAGCTGAGCTGTGTTTGGACTTCCGCTTTGTCCAGCAGTATCTGGAAATATTGTATGGCTACGCAAGAGCACAAATCTGAATTTGATTAAACAGATCCATCAATCATGATGGTCTACATCCCTGTATGTGCTCATAAACTCATAAATGTGTATGTATACATATATTATATATACACCTAAGTTAAGTATACTAATAATGTATGTGTAATGTATTTGTATATAGTATATACTGTACTCTGCTCGTAGCATGTTTTAGCATTTATTTGATTGGAGTTATGCTCATTCTTGTTTCGGCTCCGGCGAACAAAAAAGTGCACAGTTACACCCTGGCAGAAAGGTATTTACGCTTTTTCTACAGGTTAGCTATGCTAATTACAGCCAATTTATTGTGCAAATACCTTCAAAACTTTCGCTTCAAAGCGCACAAAGGTGTAAAAATGCCTAGAGTGGTGCAATTGCGCTCATTTGGAGAAAATGCACTCGAACAAATAAATGCGTGAAATCGCATTTGTTTCTGTTTTGCAGGCATTGCATTGCTGTATATTATTACATTAATTACCAGTATGTCATGTCATCAAATTAGGAGAACAAACTACTGCAATTTGGCGTTGGAAGATATCGATGGCAAAAAAAACCTGCAACATCGGACTACCCGCACTTGCAGCCACCAACATTCCATGGCCAAGGTTCGCAGGTGCATGTGCGGTAGATCTTCTTGGTGACAGAGTCACGGCGCTTTGCGTCCTTTACAAAACAGGATGTGGTGACTGCTGCGGACACATCTCCATTCATCAATTTGATTGTTTTGCATTTTTGCATTACATAACATGACCATGAGTTCAAACGCTGGCAAACTCATCTTCAATTTCTTCAATATCTTGACATGAAGAAATGGAGGTGCAAGATATTGCTATGAGATTTGCAGAAGATCTGCCATATCCATCCATATCCAATGGGTCCAAGCTTCAAACTTTGCAAAAGCCTCGGGGTCTTCAGGAGGTGCTCCAAAGCCGGCGCAAATGCTTGCATGCTGATTGATAGAGAAAGAGCAAATCCAGACCGTCGACCGCAAACATCCTGGAAGAGGGCAAAGGTAAAGTTCCAAGGATTCAAAGGAACAGATAATGAGGGAGGATGGGAGTTGTCATCTTGCGGGCATTACTTCTGAATCCGTTACAGTCAACTTTCCCCATAAGTTTCAAAAGGGCTCAAAAGAACAGGAAACAAATCATTTGCGTAGACAAGCATGTCTTCATTTCGTTCCCTCCTTGGAAGTCTATAGAAGGATCAATTAGCATGGTTGGTTCGTCAGTCGTCATATCACAGTCAAACCTGATGGGTGACATCGTCACATCGAAATTCACCCCGAAAGCAATTTTTTTTAATAAAAAAAAAAGACGATCCATGATTTCCAATCACCATCAATCACCAACCTCATGTCATATTTGCCGCATATTTGAAAACAGCCTCTTATAAACCTCACACATGGCCAGCGCTCCACGATCCGCAAGTGTCTGGTCCTGAAGAGTAGCAATAGCGTCTCAACTCCTGGTGGATGTGATGTCGATGGCATCCGCAGTACAAACAACAGGCTACCACCAGGTCTTGCAGGTAGATTTGATTGCAACTAGCCCCTGTTCAAAACAAGTGTGACCTGCTTCAAACACTTCTCAACCAGCATTCTTTGGAATCACTTGGTGAATTGAGCCAGCTCTGGCCGATGCCATTGGAATGATACCACAATATCCACAACGTAGGAGGTGGGTGCCACGTGTGCACTGAATCTTCTGCTTCGTGGGCCGGATCTCCTGAATCCCTGTTGGAGTGGCCAACATTTTCAAGACATTGTCAAAGGTGAAGAAGTTCAGGGCGCTTGCCAAGGTCCTGGTTAAAAAAGGGTAAACCACATGTTACCACCATCTACAATGCGCACGTTGCTCATTCCATTTCTTGTGTGTGTGTGTGACATCTTGTGATGCTGGCAGACGCAAATGAAAATGCTTACAGTAGGCTATCCTGTACCTATGTAGCAGTGTGGTTTGGGGGATTGTGCAGGAAAACCACGGAACATCTGATGATTGTGAAGGAAGATGTTGAGCTCGCTATACACAAACTCGGATTTGTGGTTCGAAGTCGGGTTTGCCTCCATGCCTCCACATGGCAAGTCCAGTACTCCTTTCCAAAAAACTCGTGCTTGGTTTCTGTTCTTACCCAGCCAACTCTGGGGGCTGAACTCTGAAACAAACGATGGGTCCAAGAGTCGAAGCAGCCAAGTGAGAGAAGAGGTTGTCCCAGTTGTGCGTCACCATGATGGACGGCTGCAGGGGCAACGGTAACATGGCTGAAGTTGTGAGACCCAAACTATGAACTGTGAGTAGATGTGAAAGAATGAGAACATATGCATTGAGAATGAAAGAAATCATCATGACCACGTTTTGGATCTTTTTGGCACTTGCAAACATGGCAATTGTTGGTAATTGTCTAAATATGTCCCCCAAAGAAAACTTGCAGAAACCCCAGGGCACCTGTTGTCGAGTAGCTTCCATACAGCCGACCATGGCACGACCTTCACTTCTAAGCTGCCCATGACCTCAGGGATTGCTGGCCGACCAACTGCGATTCGCAAAGGAAAGTGTGGATCTGACCGCTTCAGCAATCAATGGCAATCAGAACAAACAAATTACAAAATTTGATAGAATATTTAAAATCTGAAGAATATGTGAATTATTTATAACATTTTATAACCAAAATCTTCGAATTGTACAACCAAAATTTGCCTGATTGCAAACCTTGGAATCTTTGATGGGTCAACCAGGCAGTTCGAGGTTCGATGCCCATGTCAGAAAATCTTGGTTGACGGGGTCAACATATGTCAAGATGCAAGTGCCAAGTCTGGCATGTTTCAACATGTCTCAACATGTCTCAACCACGTCTCAACCACGTCTTCCGTTTCAGAACTCGTCTTGACCTATGACCTTCGCTATGACAAGATACCATTCTTCAAGTCTTCCCAGCCGCCATCCAGTCGACTCCAAGGAATGATGACCTGTCGCACCACATCATTCGTGGTGGTCCTCAGCTTTTTCTGCCGCCTGTCATAGCGCCTGAAAAAAAGACCATGACATACCTATGACTGGGCAAAATCAACCATAAGGATGGCTGCCTGCATCTACTACTTCGAAAGTTTGCAGGGCTCCTGTGCTGATCAACCCTGCCTCCTTTTACAAATATATCTTGCCTATCAACAACCTCAACACCCTTCAAATCTTCCCAACTGATCCAGCACTCAGGGTTGCCATCCTGTTTCCAAGTTAGAGGTAGTCTCTACGACGGGCCAGGCATCTTTGTTGCGTCGAAGTGAGGCATCACTTGTGTAGAGCCTGTGGAGTCTTGATTGCACAATACTGCTCAATCACGCGAATGTTCTCTGGGACATTGGAAAAGAATGGAAATTCATGCAGGGTTTCAGAGTTTGGAACCTCATCTCCAAACCTCAAAGGCCTCAAGTTCATGGCCCAACCCGTAGTCTTGCCTAGCACTTCGCAGAAATCCAACAAGCGAGCGATTGTAAAGCCTCGATAGCTCAGCCTTGGTAGGATTTTTAAGCTGCTTTACATCGTCCCAATCAGTGGTGGATCTGCCAAATCTACCACTGAAGATGATTCAGGATGTACTTCAGTGATCTTCAATGACTGCCGAGAAACTCTCGCACCTTCATCTTCCAGCCTTGTACTCCCGCAACCCAACACATGAACCATTACACGGCTAATTTCTAGCCGCTAGGAGAAGCGAAGCACTCCACACTTTTCTGCACACTTCTTGGATCTTCTTCGACTCATCGGATTGTAAGATCAAAATATATCAATCAAAGTGATCAAAAGTGAAACATGGTGAAACATGGTTTTCACCATGTTTCAGTGAATTTCAGTGAGAATCCAAGTTCACCAAACAGTTTTTCACCAAATCCATTGTTTCACATCACTCTTGGCCGGAGCCGAGGCACTGGACGTTGCAATCTCAGCTTCCTCTGCCTTGCAGCCAAAAGAAACGCCAGACTCAGCTGGTTTTCAGCAATAAAGCGAGCTCAGTTTGAACTTGGAAACAGCCCAAGGTTTCATGTGTGCTTTGTTGTCAATACCATGAAGTTGCTGCATTTTACACAAACTAAAACATGTCCAAAGTTCAAAGGACCCATAGTAGCCATAAGAATATAAAAGATATCTTTCAAAGATTCAAAAATATTCCAAGTAATATCAAGTAATTACCTATATAGTCCAGTTATAGTCCAATATGCTTTACAAATAGCAACTGCATGACCCTTGCAGATACTCCAGCCACCTGCTGGGAGTCCTCGGGATGTACACGTGGGAGGTTTCTTCGCCAACGGATCTTGGGGATGAACTTGCCGAAGACCTCTTCACCACCTGGGCATCTCGCCAAATGCGGTGGCTGTGGACGTGGGAAATTTCCACAGGCTGGGACCCAATCGGGACAAACAAGTGCAACTGTGAAGACGTTTGATACGGCGACTGGCATATTGGTTGCACTACAAGGAAAAATCTAGAAGCAATACTCTGTTGAAAAAAAAAGTTGTTTCCCTCATTTATGTCTTTCGTTGTTCTTCTGACAACTGCAGAAGTTCAACTACATCCCAGGGCGATGAAACACCATGATTCATGAAGCGCCAATCGTATCGAATCAGAAAAGGGCCTCTGTATATTAAACTACGTTAAATTACATGTTCAATCATGTTCATATCATCTGTCCGTGTTTGAGAGCTTTGGAACTGTTGAACCCACTCCACACCGTCATTCTCAGACAAAGAAGCAGGGCAGTTCGAGCATCATCCGAGCGGGGATCATTACAACAGCAGATACCTCAACTCAGAACGGGAAACAAATTGATGGAACATAATAGTGTAGCGAATGTGAAACTGAACGCTACGTCAAATGTGTTAGTTGAGATCTTGAGATGTTTAATGTCTGTCTTAGATGTGTTTCTTCCTTCCATGCATAAGATGTGGTTCTTTCATGCATCAAATGTGTTTCTTCGATGCATATGACGTGGCACAGCATAGTAAGGTCTGCATAAAGGCTTGCATAGCTCTTTGCCATGAAAACAACATGGTTTGAGACTGAACAATTGTCGATGAAGTGCGGAATCTACATCCCAAACCCAACCGGTCCAATTTACAATGGGTTCCAATGCAGCTGTCAGAGAAAGGAAGGAGCGAATCTGCACTAGCGTGCTATCCGATCATGCCAGGGTGCAAACCACAATGCCAAAGGTACCTCAGAGCATGCATGGTTGTCACTGCCGAAACAAGGCCGCATGACTCCGCCGCAAAGTCTACTGTTTTTTTTCGCAAAAAGAGAAAGGCAATACAAACCCAAACGATGCCTTGATGCCCCCGAATCAATAGTAGAACACGTTGTTGGGTTGAAGAAGCAGCCACGACTAAGCCCCAGCAGAGGCTGAAGAAACAAGAAATATGGAAGCAAACAATCTCATGCTTCGGATATCTTCTGATCTACCATGGCTCTACAGAACTTCCATCCCAGCCACCCAGGTCAAGGGTGCGGCGACCCAAAAACTCAAGACAGCCATGGCAAGGTGTTCGAAGAGTCGCAGAATAGAAAACGGGGGAAAGCTCCAGCACATCCTCAGCTCTGGCTTTTGGATGCTTTTGGATGCAATGATTTTCGCATATTTTCGCCCTTTTTTGCGATAAAGGAAACAACGCCATGTCTTCATGTTTTTGTTGATCCTGGAATTAAGAAGTAGAATTGCCATGTCCAATGAATCCAAATGTCCTGTTTCCAACGATCCGTTCTGGATGCATCACTGGGGCTCATCACGGGATAGTCGAAGGATAAATCAAGAATTCGTCTCTGCAAATCACTTGAGGCCTGAACTAGACGCAACTTTGACCTGAAATTTGAAACTTAATCATCAAAGCAGGTTGCTGTTACATACTGTAGACTCCTTTAACCATCACTGGAGTAATTTCAGACTTTGGCTTCCCCAGCTCTGCAAAACCCCACAGATCTGTTGAATAGCCAAGTGTCACCAAATCTAGAGGTATGAGGAAAGCCAGGCTTGACATCAGCAGGGTGCCACAGTACATGATCCTTAGGACCAGCTATATTCGTTCCACGCCATGCGGCTGCACCCGTAAATAACCCGTAAGACAGCCTTGTCTGCGCAGAAAAACTATGAAAAACTGCAGGCATTGATTCTGCATGAGGGAAACAAAGTGAAGTAGTGCACGGATGAAACAGCTGGTTCATAGCTAGAATCTGCAAGGTCCATGGTATGTCCATACCACAAGAATTCAAAAAGAAACTAACTTCATCGACTCGGAAAGACCCCACGAACCCCTCAACTTCGGCGGGTTTCCCAAGGATGGCCAGGTGCCCACAGCAAGAAACCTGGCCCTGCTGCTCCTTGTCGCAGCAGTTCACGAAGATCATGGTCCCTGTCACCTGAGCCGCCTACCAGCTCTGTTGAAGATTGCTGAAGGTCATGCTGTTGTGAAATATGTGTTTGCCTTCAATAGGATGCCTACGGCAGACTGCTTGTACCTGGGGTCATCCAAGCTTCCCATCTAGATCTGGAAAAACTTACGACTGAGCAGTGCTTGGCGATCAAGCCAACCACTATGCAGTAGTCTGAAGCATCAAATTCTCACAGAAATCAACATTTACATCAATCCACAGTACATTGGGAAAATTTTTGAAGTTGCAAGGTACTAGTGCGGAATAGTGCGAATAGTGCTGATGAGTTCAAATAAAAATTGGTTTCGTGGCTGCAATCGATGTTGCTACAACGGTTCAACTAACAAGCTGCGACGAGCAAAGGCAAACCAGCGTAGGCCACCGCGATGTAAAGAGGAAACCAAATAGCATAAGGACTGTAAAGCACAGAAGCGATGGAGTTCATTCGCAGAAAACTGTCCTGCGCAAATGTGACATTGGCACGGACAAAAACGATCAGATAGAAAAAGGAAAAGGTATGAAAAAGAGGCAACACGATGTACAGCAAACATCACCAAACAACATCAACTGATCCTGAAGATGATGCATGTGACATTTGACCTATCGCTGCAACCGGGACGCCACTCCCAAGAAGAGCATGAGGCAAAAGCCTTTGATCACCTCCCAACCTCATCAACCGGTCAACCGCGACAGATAGGTTTGATATGGTTGGATATAGGCAAATAATGGCAAATATAGAAAGAGACGAATGAGTTTGATGTGTGTTGTTATCATGTGTTATCGTACGGTTTAAGGCTTAAGGCTTTATATGGTAAAAATTATTGAGAGAAGTTTAGAAGTCAAACTTCCGACAACGTGGACAGATGAAAAGCAGAGGTGGGAAGAGTCAGAGAAGATAAGACAAGAGAAGAGCAGGGCAGAGAAGTGAAGGGAAGAGAAGAGAAGAGAAGAGAAAATCAGAGAAGACGAAAGAAGATCAGAGAAGATCAGAGAAGAGAGACATTCAGAAGAAAGAAGATGCAGGCGCGCGAAAAGGTAGAAAAGTGGCGAAACACTAGGGTCGAAAAGAAGGCTCGCTAAAGCGGCGCGTGCGGAGCCACCTGCGCAGATGAGAGATGAAAGATTGCATGCCGTTGTGGCGCGAAGCACATTTCCAAGTCAAAATGTACAAAGCACATCATGTTCGGATCACTTTTGGAAGTTGAGTTGTCGCAAAAGTGCACGCCGTTGTGGCGTGAAGCACATTTCGAAGTCACAATCTACAAAACACACCAGTGTCGGACCACTTTTGGAAGTTAACATGTCGAAAAAGTGCACGCCGTTGTGGCGCGAAGCGCGTTTCGAATTCAAAAGTGTAAAAAACTGACGGGTTCGGAGCACTTTACTACTACTACTACTACTACTCCTACTCCTACTACTACTACTCCTACTCCTACTCCTACTCCTACTCCTACTCCTACTCCTACTCCTACTCCTACTGCTACTGCTACTGCTACTGCTACTGCTACTGCTACTGCTACTGCTACTGCTACTCCTCCTCCTCCTGCTGCTGCTGCTGCTGTACATTACAAAACACAACACTACACTACAACTACACCTGCAACTACGCCGACAACTGCCTTACACTGCACTACACTAATTACACTACACTACAGCTACAGCTACAGCTACAACAACAAGTACACTACTTCACACTACACTACGCTAGACTTAACTACACTATACTACACTAGAGCACACAACACTACAGTGCACTACACTGCAGTACACTAACTACACTACATTACACTACACTCACCACACCACACCACACCACAACTGCAGCTGCAATTACAACTACACTACACTACTTACACTAAACTTTAACTACAACTCCACTACACTACAACTACAACTGCGCTACACCACACTACATCCAGCAGTTGTGGGTGAGGTGACCAACCATTGCAACCATCCAAAAAAAAACACAACTCCAACCACCTTTCGGTCCATCAGTGGGTTCGCTCTGCCAACGTATGCATCACAACAACTCACCTCTCCTATAGTGTCCTATCCTTGAAACTTCCGCCACCGCCTTGTGCGGTACTACTGGAAATGCTACTGCTGTTGTAATGCTACATATATACACTGAGAAGAGGAAGCTGCAGCTGCGCTGTGGACCGAGCAACTGGTCTCCACCTTCTTCTTTTTCTTGTTGTGTTTCGTCTCTTCCTCGCAAAACAAAAAAAAACGAAGAAATCCCAGGAGATCCTGTGACTTTTATCATGAATATGCCGCAGAATCCCTAGGAATTGTAATTTAGCTAAGCTCAACATGATTTCAATGGTTGGCGGTGTTCTTCCAGTAAAGTTAAAATTACCAACTATCTATTCATCATCAAACTTCTTCACTTTGAAAACTGTCAAATCATCACTAAAAGGCAAGATTTGTCTTTCTGACGCCAAGATAGAGAAAAAACAAGTCATCCCAAACGTTTCGGCACCCAGAAAGTCCATCACATCCAAAAAAATACACCAATGATTTGAGATCGACATCCTTCAGACACTCGTGACAACTCCCATGAGTTGCCCATGCCACATGAGTCACATGAGTCACAGGCATCGTCCTTCCACTTGTCCCTCTGACGATGCATTGCTACGCTGGCGAAGCTTGTGCCCAGGGCCACGAAGGACACAATGAAGGACTGCCATTGGATGAAGCGAACGTGGCTGGAGGTCAAGTCCTCACCGATTGAAAGCAAGGTGATATATGGTGATAGCAGGTTAGCACCTTCAAGTGCCTACTGAACCAAGGAAAGCTACTGATCCTAGCCTGGGGAAAACTCATTCAAGTGAAAGCTTCCGCATCAGTCCAACAGCGTCAAGATATTGCGAACATGATGCTTTGTGCCATGGTCTATCCTCGTACAAGACGATACCCTGGACAATGGTTTGGGGCATGGCTTCAAAAGCTCCTTCCAGCAAACGCAAGAACATTAAAGCCTCGGGGCAGTCCAGTCGACCATGACACTTGGCACAAAGAGTGGCATCTGAGCTCAGACTCAAACAAGGACTCAATGGCGGCGGCAGCTGCCCGTACAACGATATATTATATAATACTGACATCATAAATGTTGGGATATGTTGGAATCGTTTTTGGGGTATACCCCAAGTCAATTCGTTCGATTTCTTTGGCTCTCCAAAAAGCATCCATCCAATTGAAACCAATGCCCAGTGGCTCCAGTCACATCTGATGCTTCCTTGCCGGTGCATCGCAGCACGTTTTTCCCCGGCAACGCCGCAGTTTTACAAACTTGCTCCAAACTCAGGGTGCGCTTTCCTACTTGTACTATTTGACCCTGCCAAGTAGTTTAGGTTTCGAATTTATAATGGCTACGGAACAAAACAAAACGCATTGGTGCTAAAATAACAAACAATATGACCAGCCATTCGTGAGTCCAATGGACCTGACAGTGGCAGCTCCAAAATACGGCTCCTGTGCCATGTTAAGCTCTGTCCGATCTCCATACTTCCGATGCCAAGCCATGGCGTTCACAATCAACACCTTGCAGGCTTGAGAGATTCCACGAGATGGTAGCACAAATTCGAATGACCGCTTTGATATACTTTGATGAAGTTTGAGGATAAATTTCTGACCAAAAAACAAGGAGAAACTGATCGAAGAACTGAATGCTGCCTTTCATGCAAGCTGACATGAACTTGTGTGCTAGAAACAAACTGACCCATCAAGGATAGGAACCAAATGCATCCAGATGCAACATCTCATGACATATTGTACCACCCAGCTGCAACTTCACTTCACAGCCGACAAAAGAAAAAACCATTACTTTACTTCGTGTGACCCCCACCATGACAATTATACATTTTGTTGCTGGCAAATCTTCTGGCATTCTATCTGACATATCTTCTGGCATTCTATCTGGCATTCTATCTGGCATTCTATCTGGCATATCTTCTGGCATTCTATCTGGCATATCTTCTGGCATATTATCTACTCAAATCTTCTGGCATTCTATCTGGCAAACATTCTGGCACTTTATCTGGCATATCTTCTGGCATTCTATCTGACATTTTATCTGGCATTCTATCTGGCATACCTTCTGGCATTCTATCTTTCATATCTTCTAAGCTTTTATCTGGCATATCTTCTGGCATTCTATCTGGCATATCTCATGGTATTTTATCTGGCATATCTTCTGGCATTCTATCTGACATTCTATCTGGCATATCTTCTGGCATTCTATCTGGCCGTTGAGGCCCAGCGGTGCACACTGAGCTGGCAAGGTCCCAGGTTGAGGTCCAGCGGTGCACACTGAGCTGGTGCACACTGAGCTGGGAAGGTCCCAGGTTGAGGTCCAGCGGTGCCCACTGAGCTGGGAAGGTCCCAGGTTGAGGTCCAGCGGTGCCCACTGAGCTGGGAAGGTCCCAGGTTGAGGTCCAGCGGTGCACACTGAGCTCGGACGTTGGCGAAGAGCTTGGCGAAGAGTTGGCAAGGCAACAGTGCACGTGGAAGTGGAGGCAGAGGTGGTGAAGGAGATGCTGGCGGAGGAGGAGCAGGAGGATAGCTAGCCGAGGAGGAGGAGAACAACTCTGATAAAATCTAACAACCCTCACCTGGCAGGTGGGGAACAAAAGACTCTGCAAAAACATTTTTTCTCAGGGAAGTCAACATTATCGTAGAATGCCAAGCAACCAATTCGCCGAAGATGGGTACATAGGCCAGCTGGGGGTAAAGCGGTGGATTTTCATCTCGCAAGCACAAGAAGTCCTTGACAGGAGGTTCCAAGGAGCTAACCGCTGATGATGGGGCATGTTTCCCACACATCGGTATTTACATGCCAAATCTTAGACGGGCCCCTGTGACTGTCATCTGTACCTGGGTATGCAAGAATATGCTGGATATGAAAATCGTATGAAATACATCCTCATTTATAGTAATTTGATAGGTAGCTTGGGATCAACCCTTTAAAACCGCTATACCAGACTTAAGGTCTCAAAAGTGTATTCGAAGTGAGACCAGAGGCGTCTCCAGCAATATATTGCGGTCCAAGCTGCAGGCGTGCAAGGATTCATGCTGAAGCTGGCAAGCATCCAACGCAATAGAGTTGGTATCACCAAGAACACCACGGAAACTGTGAACCTTGGTTTCATGACGTTTGGCATCAAGGAGATCTGGACATGTGGTCTGTACTCTCTCTGACTCTCGCAGGCCTTTCTTTCTGTGCAGTGACTGGCATATGGATCATCTCTGATTGGCGTTGGGACAGCCACAAAGGAATCGTTTACAGTGACTCCAAGCGCGGCCATGGATCAAAAGACTTCGAAAAATGTTGCGAGAGTTGCAGTTTCAACCATGGTTGATATTGGGAATCTCCCCAACCTTTCTCAATTGCCGCAAAAATGCATGGAAGCCAATGTTTCTGGCAAGAAGCAGAACGCTGCGACCTTCTTCCTGCAGGATAACTGCCACCCATATATCAGTGGAGAAATCCACCAGGTGAAGAAGCCAAATCCTTCGAGGCTGCTGGGAATGATATCAATATGATATCGGACGTCGAAACGGTAGCACTGCCAAGGACATGTAATGCCATTCTTTAAGTCCACAGCATCCCAACATTCTATGGTCACTTGGCTCAAACGGTAGCAGCTCGAAGAAAGCAAAATCTGAGACGCCCATCTGCAGTCTGGTCGTGGTTGGTCACTGTTGGTCAGTGTTTTCCGTAGACTTTCACTCCAAATTCAAAATCAATCGAAATCGAGGTAAACAACCTTGGACCTGGCTTTTGAATGCATCTGGGACTATGATGGTCTATCCGTTTTAAACAAAACCACTTTGACTGGTTTCTCTATCAAACGCTACACCACAAGAAATGTGTATCGGGACTCCAACCATGCCAAGGGGCAATAGTAAGCGGAAACCCACGAAAAGGTGGGAAGAGATCTTCGGTGGTTCCGGCTTCTCATCTTCTGCGAGACTCTTAAATCCTGGACCCTGTTTCTCCTTGTCCGTCCCTGCGAGTTCTGCTACTGTTGGCATCGAGATACTGGCGCTCAAGCAACGGACTCTTCCACACCATGGTACAAGCCAAGTTCCAAGGTGAAATGGTGCAGCATCAGCGCAAACACCGACATGTGTGCTAAACCACTGGAGGATAAGACGTGGATTCGATAATCTAGGCCGCTGCCACTACGATTGTGCTTTGGGAAATTCAACAAAGTTTCAACAAAGTCTGTTCATATCTGATGCTGGTTCCAGTCCGATTCTGCATATCACTTCCAAAATGCCCGTCAACATGTTTTTTCCTGAGCCAGCAGAACTACGCTGTGTTTGTGTGTGTGTGTGCGTGTTTGCGCGTGCCGTCTGAATATGTAGATGTAAAACTTGTACCTGGTAAATTTAGCAGGGGGATGGAGAGGACATATTTGGCTCCACCCAACGAAGCTCCTCATATATCCAGGATATCACCAGGGACGACTGCTGACGTACCTGCAAAACGTTTCCAATTTTCTCGTCGATGGCAGCCGGCTAAGCCCACAACCGGCGTATCGATACTCGTTGTTAATTTTGCAATCACTGCTTGTGACTTTGGATTACATGTTCTGCGCACTGCCGCAATCTGAAGCTGTTTTCGTACATCGTTTTGAAATCCTTCTTTTCAACAACGATTACGGGTGCTAGATTTTGGACTTCCCATCTTGGACATCGGCGATTAAAATCCTGTCCTCACTTCTCTTTCATGTCGGGTCTACTGTTGCTGTTTTTGCACGAACAATGCATTCCAACATCAAAATTCGCAATGACAGTTCTGAGCAAGTGTGTGTGTCAGGCTTTTAATATGAGGCCGAATGAGTTCGAGGTTTCAGCTGAATTCGCATCGTTACTTATATACTTTGCAAAATCATCAGCAGAAACCGCTTGGCAAAGTGCAACAGATATGCTGCTAATGTTCAAAAACACTAGTTGTTGGAATAGCTTCAAGCTGGTCAAATTCTTGAGGATAATTAATACACACAAAGCTATGCCAAGTCTTAGGACGATAGGAGCCACAAGACCATGCGGTTTCAATCAACGTCTTGGCAACTCGCCTGCCGAAGCTTCTGACTGGCCCGGCCCGGTGGAGGTGGCTCCTGGTACTTCCGCAAAAGCTCCTGGGCTAAAGTGGGCGTTACATGGAGGTTTCCTAAAACGGGGGAGGGGTACCCATTTTAATGGGATGATCCGATGATCCGTTAAAAAATGATAAACCGTCGAGCTATTGGGATACCCCAGGAAACCTCCATGGTTTTACTAGTTTGTCGGAACCCATGTCAAGCAAATCCTCACCTATAGCCATAATCATACCGATGTGTGGCGTCCTCCTCTTCGGGAATGGATTCGGCTTCCATGCCTCGCATGGGATGAATCCACAGATCCAGTGAATTTCTATGCCATCCTATGTCATCCTATGTCCAGTGTCTGAAGGCCCCATGAAATTCAGGCCCTCGGAGAATCCAATCTTGTGCAACGTGCAAGTGATTTCAATTATAAAAACGCGGAGATGCACATATCGCCACACACGTGTCATCTACACTGCAAGCATAGATTTGTTACCTTGTTACATGGGCTCAATCTCAAATGGCAGGTTCTGAACTGACCTCTGTTCATATTTTGAGAAGTGCATTGCCAGACACCTTGCTGATCCATGCTAAGTTTCCAACAACCCACTTGGTACTCGTAGCGCAGATTAGCATCTCTGGCCTTCTTGACATATCTGTGCCTCAGGGTTGTGACCAAGACATCTCCGAAACCCGGCCGAGCCACGACAATTCAACTTATTGGTGGACAGCAAGCTAAAGTGTGAGTCTACCCTCTGGCAATCAAACGTGGCAATGGGAAATCCCCTATAAATGCGAGCTTTGTAGCTGGGAAAATCATCGAACTAATCCAGCCACGTTTGGCACGCTGCACCCACGCTGCACCCTGGGTTCCCTGCATCTCCTGCAGATCATGATCCACCTGACCAATGGTGAGGCCTATTTTGCCCAAATGAGGCTCGAAATTCAGGTACGAACAATACCAAATGGACACCAAACAAACACGTGTCAACTAATATTGATTGATGTTTGGCAGCTTTGAGGATTTGTCTGAAACACAATAATGAAACCATCTCATCCTTGAAAATAGAGTTATGAACCGGCACCTGCGAGGTGGTCTTCTCGACCTGCTTCATGATGGCTTTAAGGCTACAAAGTGTCTGCCTCAGCTGTCGCCATGCCACAACTTCCACTGGTGCAGGCTGGAAGATCTGAAAGATCTGGAATTTGAAGTTATCCTGTGGCTGGTGGGATCTGTGGCTTGATGTTTAAGATTTCATGGGAGGCTTCAACCATTCATCCCATAACATCTTCGGTGCTACACTCCAGTTGGATGCCAAGAGGCTGCTCCCAGGCAGTCACCTGCTCAGAACCTCGCTGCAAAGCAATGCGGAATCAACTGGGTCCCCATGGGTCAAACTTGGGGTACCAGTGGAGCCACAAAATTGCTGGTGTCTGGTATGGAAATGTATGGGAATGTTATTGAATCAATTTGAATCATATTGAATCATCATCCATTTTCTGGTATAAGTTCACTCTTATGGATGAAACCGTCTCACCAACAAAGTCCAACCAAAATCTAGGTGGGCAACTTCAACTCTGGACCTGCCCTTGAAGCAGAACCGAAGAGTCTGAGAGGCCCCACTGGCGCACTTGCGTGTCTTTGGCAAGGCATGCATCAAGGGTTGCTGGACCCCCTGCAAATGCAAGCCCATCCAAGAGTTCAGAGAATCCAGTTAAGGACTTAAGGTGCTACAGCAAATGGAACATGTGACGCACGTTGTCTAGATGGTCTCCAAATACGAATGCACCGCAAAAAGACCAGCACTCCTATTATCTCGGGAGCCAGGTCGCTGGCCTCTTTGGAAGCCGTGCCAGGTCGACTAGCTGTACCAGGACGGCTGAAAGATTCACCTGGGCTAGCCATGGGTAAAATATGCTGGAAGTCTTCAAAACAGGTAACACCCTGTCCACAGCCCCTGGAAACCTCGCCTGTCGCCACTTTCTGAACTCAGCCGTTGCATGCTTCTTCAATGGCTCTTTCCGTAATTTTTGGGGCGGCCATTGGGGATCATCCCAGGTACAAGTATAGACAGTATAGCAGTATAAACATGTATAAACATGTATAAACTATATATATATATAACAGTATAACATTATATAACTATTGTAAAGTCATGTATAGTCACCAAATCACAAGTTCTTTTGATTTCTTGTGTTCTTCCGGTGGAGTCCCAGCGTATCCCATCGTCATCCTATGGCACCTCCGGCCGTTCCTGGTCTGGAAGGGCTTGATTTGGCCTCACAGGGGATGGCTTTCATTGGAAAACCTGTGGTGGATCATGCGAGAAGTTGCGACTGAAGAGGAGTCACTCGATGCAGGTGGACATGAACATTGCCCTTCCTGCTGGCTTCTACAGGATGTTGGCCAAATATTGGCTCACATCAACTAAACTAAACCATCACCTCCGCTACGCTTTTTCGCTATGGCTTCATAACCTCGCTCTGTCTAATTGTTCTTTCTCCATTGTCACAAGCCAACGCCTCCACCTTGGTCAAGCCAAAGGTAGCACCCTGTTCACCGTCCTGGGAAACGATAGGTTCGATAGGTGCGGCAAGACCCCAGGAGTGAATATGGCAACCCAAACCATGCACCACACCCAAACTCACTGACTTACCATCTGGGTGTATTTTGGAACCCAAAAAAGCCTGCATATATTTACAGTTTTGGTTCACCAGACATTTCTTGGGCGATTTACTTCTCTTGAGGTATTGCCAAAGCAAATTCCAGCAATTCACCGGTTCCTACCACTGATGCGTACATTCAAAAAACTGTCAGTCTCTGACAATTAAATGAAATCTGAATGAACTACTGGCATTAATGTTTGCTCTTCGTTCCATTTCCGCCATCTGCTCCTCCAGCATGATCTCTTTGGGTGGAACAAATTGCCTCTCAAGCTTTGAGCGTTTGGCAAATCTCAACCGGTTCCCCTCCTTCACAACCAGATATTGCTGTTACAAAATAGAAGCAATTTCGACTGTTGATGGAAAGGCCCCAGGTTGCTCAAATGGACAGCTGACAAACATCAATAGGTGCAACATGGCAACATGGTGGAATTTTAGGGCTTTAAGTGAAAACCTGGATATAAGCACCTGAACCTTCAATAAATTCGAGTGCTTAGCTGCCACTGTAGACTGGCCATGACATGTTGCAATCTTGCCTCAGGGAGCTGTCTCGGATACTATGAAAACGTAGCACTGCTGATAATGCTGAACAATTGTGATCCCAAGGCCAGGTCCTGTTCTCCAAGTACTCCAATCCTTCCAATGAGCATAAAGCCTCAATCTGGGCAAGACTGCTGCAGCTGACAAGAGCTATGTTGCCTTGCCTTGATCCTTCCTGTCGCTACTACTTTTTTTTCAGGTGATAAATGAAATTTGGATTGAAGACGTTGAAGAGGCTACAAGAGGTCGAAACCATGTGCTGTGCCACCCGGAACGACGTCGTGCAATTACATGTCTGATAATTACGCGGTTTTCATCGGTGATGTTTTTTGCCTGAAACACCCCATGAAAAACATCGCTCCACCAGAGTTTGTGCACCAAACCTTCGGAAAATCGTCGGACTCTGTCATCGGGTTGCCCTGGCACTGGACTTGTAATCGGTCATGATGGTGGGTTCAAGAGCGGGAATCTCTTTGTTTTTATCTTTGTTTGAACCCTGCAAAGAAAACTGGATTATTGGAGTCTACTGGTGTCCAGTCAGCTTACACATGTGGAGGGAAATATTGATGATCACATTCAAGGTACTCCAGGGTTTGAAAATATGTCCGTTTTTTTGAACACAATGCCCAAAACAAACACCTGCCAGCGATTTATTCCCCACATCTTTGTGTGTGTGGTTCTTGGTTTTGGTTGTGCATTCCCGCCCTCTCATCACACACAACCAACTCTCTCACACAACTCCCTCACAACCAACTCTCTCACACACACACACAACTCCCTCACACACAACTTACTCACACACAACTTACTCACACAATTCTCTCACGCACAACTCTTTCACACACAACTTTCTCACACACACACACACTCTCACACACACAACTTACTCACACACAGCATCCTCACACACACACTAGACAAGAATGGATCATTATATGATCCGGCAGGAACTGAATCCTGAAACATGCATGCAATACAGATTGTGGCAACCGTGTAGATTCGAAACAACGCAGTGTAACAGCTTGGTCAACAGTTCAAACTGAGTTTTGCAGGTACAAGTGGTTGATCAGACCACTCATCCACCGAAATGCCATAGCTTCGTCGGACTGGATAGGCAAAACGGCTCCAGTCCCCCTGCATTGTAATTAGATTTAGAAAGGGAGAGGACAAAGGAAGAAAAAAGAGAGAAGTTTTACATCTATTTAGATGTTACACACACACACCCGGCCGGAGCCGGGTCAACCCTGAAAGGCAAGAGGAAGAAAAAAGCGGACACACGACGGGCAGACGGCCAAAACAGCGCAGGGGGGGAGGGGAACAGACGGACCTCCAGAACCAACCTACACGGCGAAACGGACCTGACAAAAACAGCGCACACACCTAAACCCAACGACACGTTACGGAGAGGCACGCGGGGAAAGATTAGGGACCAATGGGGAACTAGTTGATGCCAGACAATAACCAAAACAATTAATTAAAACCAGGACCCAGTTCCTAGACCTACTGTTCGTGCGATTGTGCCACAACAGGCCCGTGGTCAAGTCGTGCCCCAATGGCATCAAACAGCTTTCAAGTTCCATCGAATTAGATGCACAAAATGTTTAACCTCACCAGACAACCATCAAAAGAAAGAATCACCACACCTGAAAGTCGTGTGCCTGCCTGTAACTCGTCACATGGGCATGTTTCACTTCCAAAGCTTGAGCTGTAGTGATCGAAAAAGAGCGTTTCTGGTTGTTCCGCATGACTTCTCTCTGTGAAGAAAGCAATTCACGAGGATCTCAAGGGACAGCCGGAACGGCAGGACATCTCAAAAAAGCTGGAAAGCTGTATGGCCGGCTGTTGCAATTTACTTAGATGAATTACCAACTTAAAATGTGTAAATTCGGCAGTCAGGACAGTCATCACTCACCCTAAAAAGGGTTGCCTCAACTGGCTCCATGGCACCATGTCGGAGCCACCATGGAAATCACACTAGACAAGAATGGATCATTATATGATCCGGCAGGAACTGAATCCTGAAACATGCATGCAATACAGATTGTGGCAACCGTGTAGATTCGAAACAACGCAGTGTAACAGCTTGGTCAACAGTTCAAACTGAGTTTTGCAGGTACAAGTGGTTGATCAGACCACTCATCCACCGAAATGCCATAGCTTCGTTGGACTGGATAGGCAAAACGGCTCCAGTCCCCCTGCATTGTAATTAGATTTAGAAAGGGAGAGGACAAAGGAAGAAAAAAGAGAGAAGTTTTACATCTATTTAGATGTTACACACACACACAACTTGCTCACACACAACTCCCTCACATACAACCTACTCACACACAACTTACTCACACGCAACTCTCTCACACACAACTCTTTCACACACAACTCTCTCACACACAACTTACTCACACACACAACTCTCTCACACACAACTCTTTCACACAACTCTCTCACACACAACTTCTCTCACACACAACTTGCTCACACACAACTCTCTCACACACAACTTAACTTACTCTGGCGACATCGACCTTCACTTTGTGTGGCAGGCGTGGGGCTTGGCGACACCGACCTTCACTTTGTGTGGCAGGCGCGCACCTGGCGACATCGACGTGCATTGCATGGCAGGCGGCGCTTATGGCACTGGGCTGGCTCGGGTGGCCCGGTTGGTTCCCGGTGACGCCGCTCCACTTTGTGTGGCGGGCGTCGCTTGGCGACATCGACCTTCACTTTGTGTGGCTGGCGTGGAACTTGGTGACATCGACCTTCCTTTTGTGTGGCAGGCGTGGCACTTGGTGACATCGACCTTCAGTTTGTGTGGAAAGTGTGGCAAGTACGGCACCGGGCTCGCTCCAGTGGCGCGCTTGGTTCACGGTGACGCCGCTCCACTTTGTGTGGCAGGCGTGGCACTTGGCGACATCGACCTTCACTTTGTGTGGCACGCGTGGCACTTGGTGACATCGACCTGCACTCTGCATGAAAGGCGTGGCACTTACGGCACTGGGCTGGCTCTGGTGGCGCACTTACGGCACGCGGCTGGCTTTGGTGGTGCGTTTGCTTCCCGCTAACAATGCTCATGTTGTGTGGCACGCGTGGCACTTTTGGCACTGGGCTGGCCCTGGTGGCGCGCTTGGTTCCCCGTGACGCCGCTCCATTTTGTGTGGTTGGTGACCTGTAGGCTTCTGGTGGCGCGCTTGGTTCCCGGTGACGCCGCTCCACTTTGTGTGGCAGGCGTGGCACTTGGCGACACCGACCTTCACTTTGTGTGGCAGGTGACATCGACCTGCAATCTGCATGAAAGGCGTGGCACTTACGGCACGGGGCTGGCTGCCTCTGGTGGCGCGCTTGGTTCCCGGTGACGCCTTGTGTGGCAGGCGTGACACTTGGTGACATGTAGATGTAGGCTTCACTTTGTGTGGCAGGCGTGGCACTTGGTGACATCGACCTGCACTTTGTGTGGCATGCGTGGCACTTGGTGACATCGGCGTGCACTTTGAGTGGCAGGCGTGGCACTTATGGCACGGGGCTCTCTCACACACAACTCTCTCTCGCACAATCTCTCTTCCACCATCTCCACGCTACTCACACACACTTTCCCACACACACACACACACAACTCTCTCACACACAACCTTTTCACACACACACACAACTCTCTCACACGCAACTGACCCCCACAGCTCTCTCGCACACAGCTCTCTCATACGTACCTCTTTCACACAATCTGTCTTCCACCATCTCTACGCAACTCACACACACTTTCTCAGACACAACTTGCGGTGCGCGTAACCTTCTCAAACGCAACTCTCTCACACGAAACTCTCATACCTACCTCTTTCATACAATCTGCCTTCCACCATCTCCACAGAACTCACTCCTACTTTTTTCAAATACATGGGATAAACCTTCTCACACACAACCTTCTCACACAGAACTTCACTCGATCTGTCTTCCACCATCTCCTTTCTCTTTCCTGCCTTTCCCATCCCGTCTTCACCTTGCTTTTGCTACTTATTGGAAGACTTGACATGTGGGGTTATCCGGTCCTTTAACTGTTTTTGCCTTGACTTTCGATCGGAACATGAAACAGCAGTGAGAAAACCTCCCTGGTATCCCGAAGTCCTGTATGCAGAGCTCCTTGAGACTGGACAAAGATTTGAGCTTCTCCACCTGCAACCAATGAACCCATTGGGTAGCAAAAAGTAGCAAAGGGCTGAAGCTGCGCTGAAGCTGGCTGACCCATGGTGAGGTGGCACCTCTAGAGGCGTTGAGATCAAATTTCTGGAGATGTCCAAAATCTCAAGTGTAGGACAACCTCTGACAGGTGGCGAAGAGCTGAAGCTGGAGTCCAACATGCAGCATCTGCAATGGGCTCAATCCACAAATGATTGTCCAGAGAGCTTAGTCGCAACACATCAGTGCACAATCACCAGTCAATGCAAGCTTGGTGTCTGCCGTAAAATGGTGACCAATCACAACATGAAACAAGTTTGCGAATTGGGGCTTCCCCCATAGTGACACCACCCCATAGCCAGATGCAGCTCAGGAACACGTGACGATATTTGGAGGCAGCTCCTAACAGACTGCAGTCATGGTCTAATTCAGTGGTTGGATTGCCCCGGTGCAACTTGAGCACCTCAAAACCTACATTTTACAAACATCAAAAATCCACAACGAAGTAGTGTCACTTCTGCGTCTCAAAATCACCCTAAATCTGAGTGGTGCCACTCGTTGGAATTTGTAAAGCCTGGAAGATCAAGCCGTGTTCCCACCATTTGCATCGTTGCATATCCTCCAAATAGTTGCCAGCCAGCATGAACTCTGACAACAGCGGAAGGCTTGGAAAACCTGTCGGATGGCCACCCCAGCGATGCTACAAACAACAACTGAATCAATGAGTCAATGAGCTCCACATAGCTTCGCTAAGTAGCACCATCTCACAAAGATCCAGGGTCCAAGATTTGCTTCAGCCATTGATATCTGGTGGCAGAACGGCCTTTGAATGCTGGAGATTTCAGGCCATTCTCGGAGATGTCCAAGGATGAGAGCCGGCCTCAAAGACTGGAAAAAAGCAGTGCACATGCAAATATGGGTATGGGTCAATACCTATAGATACATTCTTAGTGGGATGAACGTCCATTTACCAACTATTTTGGGGTTCACTAGGTACCAGGGTTTTGACCCATCCCCATATCTTCTCTGACATGTACATAATAACATGAGTCCATATTCATCAAATGTCTGGTCCCACGCCAACACCGCCAACACCAGATTGCCCGCTCAGATTTCAAAATTAGTCCAACTTGGGGCCCAACCGGGAGCACTCAAAAAGCTCAGGTTTGACAAGCGGTTTCCTGGCTTGCGAGCAAAAAAAGAACCGATTAAGAAACGCCGTTTCCATCCTTTTTCAAGGTGCTCGATGTTGTATCCTTCAAATTATTTTACCATCATTGCTGTCTCCTTTCGAATTGGTCGCAGCTCAACCTGTAAAGTAAGGGTGTATCACATTGAAATTGTGTCTTGTAAACACCGTTGCATATACATGCATATACCAGTTCAAGAAAAAGCTTGTCTTGACAACGGTATCGGTGTTGAGAGACGCTATGACGAATGTTGAGCCCAAAAGTCTAAGCCCGAATCCCTTGCACTGAGTGGCATCTTGAAATTGTATGCCACGACGCCAGGCCCAAGCTTTTTCTGAGTTTCTGCAACTTCCGCGATCAAACCGGCCCTTGCTGCACCACCTGTGAACATGTTGAGATATTATCCTCAAGACCATGCACGCCTGAGAGAAGCAACTCATCCAATTTCCCCCCCCCCACGCCTGAGAGAAGCAACTCATCCAATTTCCCAAGACCTGCCAGTCGGGAATCTGCAATCAAACCTCTCAGCAAACAGTCAGAGGCCTTTGAAGCCCTGGGAATAGCAAGCATTCTCCTGCCCTCGCGCCCTGTATGTTGCTAACCTACAGCCTTCCCAAAGCTTCAATACGACGCCCCACAAAAAGAACACCACTTGTATTTTTCCAACCTACTGCCACTAAAATCTTCAGAATACGCTCCCACAAACTTCATAAAAAGCAAAAGATTAACAGCAGGGAAACTTGGGGATCTCTGAAGCCATTGGTTTGGTGATTGCTCTTTTGAACATGCATGTTTCGCTTTTTCAGTCTTGAGGGTGTCTAAACCCTGACATAATTGATTCCAAGTGAGATTCACACTGAGATCAACCCACAAACCATTCCAAGGTATTCCACCAACGCCTTTCAAATGCTCTGCGCTCACCGCATCCAATTTGTTCTGGCTCACATCAAGCACCTCTTCACAAAAGGCAGCAGGATGCTGGATCCAAGACAGCTTGGAGGCGAGGGATCTCAAACCAGCATAAATCACTTGGGATCACTTGGGTTGCTGCAGAACTTTTTCGGATCATTAGGACCAAAGAAATCAAGCAGCATCATCTAATTCAAACCAGTGACATCCAGTGACATTCGGAAAATCGGTGACAGGATGAGTGCTGCGCCACCTCCAAAGCTCCAAGACCCTGCAAACCATCCAATGTGCTCAGCTCGTTGTAGGCCAAACGCAGCCTCAGAAAGGAACTGTTGAAATTGGTCTGTCACCGCTTGCTCCATGAAATTTAAATAAAGGAGCAAAGAAGAGATCGGCAAAAAACAAAACCTCATGCTATAAAATCGCTTAGGCAACAAAACACTTTGGCCTCGCATTTGATCTAAACTGACTTGCCAGATTGCAGGCTGCAATGAGTTCGTAGAGTCTAGGGTCGTAGATCATCGCTGGGGTCTCAGGCTCTTTTAGTTTTGTCAGTTTCACGCAGCCACGTCCGAGCCTGGTGCCCGGGTAGCTTAGTTGAGGATATCGATTGGAACAAAACAGCCACGATGACAAAATAGCAACACAGTTGGCCAACAGCCTGAAGGGACACAGATTCTTCAGTTGCCCGAGAGGGAAAAAAACACACCACAGAAATTTGAAAAATATCGCCTTCGTTTACAGGAGTAGTCTTCCATAGTCTCCCCCACGACTATGACTAGCAGCAGAGAACTAATCTTTTCAAAAGACATACTCCACACGTCCTCTAGTCTCTGTGCAACCGTTGGTCCAAGAGAGGTGTGGTCCTATCTGCATCGCCCCAGTCCCTTCTCAAAGACCTTGCCTTCGTATCTTGTTTCTCTCCAGGTTCAAGGTTTCCAGGGAAAAGAGCTTCTCCAAGCCTCCAATTTCATGGCATCATTGTTTGGTCTGGCCATGTCTGGCCTGTCAACTCTTGAGTACTCTTGTATTGGGACGCAATCTACAAGTACCTCCTTCACACATGGGCTTTGAGCGGAATGCAAGATTCCACGGCACAGCCGTTTGAAGACTCAGCAAACTATGTGAAGCATTGAGCAGGTCAAAGTCAGCTGAATTCTTGGCGCATCACCACGCCTTCCACGCAAACGATCTCGTTGTCTTCCAAATGAAGATTCACCAAACCTGGCAGTCAGGCCCCAGGGCTCGTGGAAGAGAAGGGGTTCATCAACCGACGGTGTTTTTCCCAGAAACCCATCGAAGGAACAATCGAGCACCCCTGCTTGGACATTTCTCCAGGCCCTCGATACGAGAAATCTGGCAGGCATCCAACCTTGCTGCGGAACAAGGAAAACCATCCCGGCCCTTGACCCTGGGGATGTCTGGCAGAAAATTGAGATGTAACAAAACTCTATAATCCCTGCGATATGAAAAGCAGTTGCCGATTCCATGCTCCACACCTCTCAATTCCTTTTTGCAACTGGTCTATCAAATGCAATCTGCTACTGGAACATCACTGCGAATCTTCCAAGAGCCCGAACTTCAGTTCACGGAGTTTCGGCATGGCACCCAGATTCTCCATCACTCGAAGATTGTTCCTGGATGGCCACATGGCAATAGGGGAATCCTGCGAAATAGATCTAAATGGTACATGTAGCATTCATTTAGCCCTATGAACCGCAGCAAATAGGGGGATGGCCATCTCCTTTTGTGGGAAAAAACAAGGGGATATCATGGAATATCATGGAGGATAAATGAACATAAGCTATGTCTTCACCATTTCTGCAAGTGGGTCCAACATGATTCCGATCACAAAAACAGCCTGAGAGCTGGACGAGGAGAGGTCCAAACTCCGCAGACTCGCTGTGAACTCTGCCAAACCCTGGATCTTTCTCCTTGCCAGGCTAGCACATCAAAGTTGAGGCCCTGACATTGGGTCATTAACCAATGTTAATACATATTATATCATATTATATCATATTATATCATATTATGTCATATTATACTCTATTCTTAGTATTTGATGTAATTACATGTAATTGCGCTATTAATAGACACACTTCAATATCACTGGATATTGTATGTGTGACATCATCTGATATCGTGTGATTATATAACATTTTCTGACATCATATAAAATTCTATGTCTATATGTCTCATATGGAGTACTACTTTGAGAACTTTGAGGCTCTGACAAAAACTTGTAGTGGAAATTCCTGAGCCGCTAGCCACACAGCAGTTTTTCACAGGGCCACAGGTAATAGGTACATCATGGTACAACAATCCTGAATCCCTGGCAAAGGCTCGAATTAACATCCTAATGTGGCGGGCAATTCAGTTGTATAATTTACCTCAAGGAAAAGTACCTTCAACTCAAAGAACATCATTGTGACCAAACTTGTACTTATTGTACTTCTCACTTCTCTGGCAAATGCTGCATATTTCTTTCGGCAGTACCCCTCATCACTTAAGTCTCTCACAGATCTGTGACCTTTCCACCCTCAGTTCCTTCTGCGCATTCACCTCGCCAAAAGGTTCGGAAATTCGTGACTACTAGGCAAAGGGAACCTGTCACCATTTTTGAGATAGTCTTAGTAGAAACAATCCCCATGGTAACAACTCATGGTTCTTGTGGTGACATCCTGATTGTCAGATATCTTGCAACCAGTAATTCTGGCATGGCGCTTCCTTTTCGGATGCATTTCACTATTTAGAAGGATCTTCTTGACAAAGAACACATTGGCGCACATGTCATTTCTCCAGATTCTCCTAGAAAACTTATAGAAATGACACCAACTGCAAGTTATCATGATTGGCCATCCCAAGCTGTGCCACTTGCCAAGCAACTCGCAAGGGTCTCATCAATCTCGGCATCCTGGCAGGCCATGGTCTGAAAGGAGGGGCTTCCCACTGCCCAACCACTTCCCGATCTTCCCGGCAGTGCCTCTCCACCCACCCATCGGCAGCCCTGCAGACATCACATCAAAGCATTTGCTTCACTGAAATTGGTGGATTCTGGTGGATTGAGCCCCCTGCCTTGTCATAAACAGTGGCAGTTTGCAATGATTTGTTGAATGGTTTGGAGATTCGAAATTTTGAGAATGTTTGAAACGGCTTCTTTATAGTATACAAGGCCTTCTCAAACGTCTCTTGGAGCTATGCTCTGGGTCATCCCTGGTCTACTTATTACACGCCCCAGCCAAACGTGTTCGAAGTTCCCTTTTTTTCAGGTGTCAAGAGAAGGGTAGCATCATCACTTCGGCTCATGTTGCTTCTGTCATGGAATTGTGATGAATTTTGGCTATAGTCTTGCCGTAAATCGCCAGCTTTTCAGCTGATCTGTAGCTTCCCACTCAGCCAGGGCCTCAGAGAGTTGCTTAGGGGCACGGCGTTCGCCTCCCAATGCCTGACGCGCCGTATCCAGGTCTGTCAATAGTGTGCTGTTGTTTCCACATTTCCAAATAGTTATAATTTAGTTTAATTATATAAATTTAAATAAACAAATTAAACAAATGGATTGTAGCTGTTGACTCTTGGCATGTTCACCATTCTGGAGAACATTTTGGAGAAAATCTTGGGACTTTGGCGGTTGATATCTGCAAAATGCTGCTGAGCACCCGGACAACAATCCGTTGGCTGCTGCTGAGGCTACCACCCTGCGAATACGTAGTAAAATCTCAGCCATTGAGATCAACACACCATAAAGACGTACAACAAATATCAAAACATACAGCAAACTGAAAAAAAACAATGATGTCAATTACAGTATGGAAAGCAGTTTCAATTGCAATGGTTTCTTTGGTGGCAAGAGTGGTGAATTCCTTCGACTTGTGGCATCTCCTTCCGCTTGAGCATGCATGACAGGCTAGTGCTTCAAAACCCGACATTACCGGAGAGCTGGTTGTACTATATTTGTTGGTCCTGGAAGTTCTCTGCACACCAGGCGCCTCTGAAAGCACCATCTTCCCTACCAGCTTCTTTCAGCGAAAGTCATGAGCCTGAACCATGGTGGCATGACTGAACGCAAGAAGCAAACAAGTCAAGCGCTAAAATCTTTACCGGGCTTAGAGGGAGAATTCAGCACCTTCAACATGCTGCTACTGCCAGACCTACAATGTCTGACAGCATGAATAGAAGGAACATGAAGGAACCCACTGCCTCCAGGCACAACCTTCGTGTTTGATAGTGACAGCCAAGAGAGTAAACCAACAGGTGGGTCTTCAGACAACAAGCCGGACGACCATGCATAGATTCATAGACTTCTGTATGTCCCGATCTGGACCATCCATACCTCACCTAATTGGAGCATCCGCCACTGCCATGTCATGAGGGGCATACCAAGGATGTCATCTGGTGTCCTTTTGTCTTCATGAAAGCACATCGTTGGCTTCAGTCGAACTCAAGGAGCTGTGGAGTTTAATTGAAGCAAACACCTACAGTGGTTGTTCAATCATGATCGAGCGTTGTCTCCAGTTCGAAGCTCTTAGCTCACAGAATGCTTAGATTATCATATACTTCACCAAATCCAGCGCAGAGCTTGGCCAATCACAGCTGCTTGGATAGTCCCAAATGCTCCATGAAGAGATGTAATTCCATCATATAGGTGTCTTGGCAGATCATGATAGCAGACAGCCATGTTCCCTGAAAATAAAAGAAATCCTATAGAATCAAACAATTGAGCATTGCTGTGCAAAAAGCTTGAGCCAATATAGAGGCATCATAAAAATCAAACCGATTGAACCAAATGTCTGTCATGGTAGCACCATGAAATTATTGGTTGAGTACTGGATACTTCGATCAAGGCCTTGAAAGCAGGCAACTTCAAAGTGGGTGGGAGATGGTTCAGAGGCTTCTACAACAAATAAGCACGTGAACAAAATATCCAGACCTGGCTTTGAAACGTATATAGTTGCATTTGGTGCTTCCCGGTCTTAAGATGCCAAGGTCTCCCAACTATTGGCATGTTGTCCTCGGCAAAGATCGGCTTCCAAATCCGGCCACCCTGTGGCTTGGGCATGGAGAACACAGTTCCTTTGGTCCTGGCTGGGAAAGCTTTGATCCGTCAGATTGTGGCATTTCCAGCGCGCATTCTGTGTGTTCTTGGCCTGTTCTTTGATGGCAGTGCATCTGCATTTCAACGATTCTACATTGATTCTACATTGATTCTACATTGATTCTACATTGATTCTACATTGATTCTACATTGATTCTACATTGATTCTACATTGATTCTACATTGATTCTACATCATCTAAACGTTTCACACCACTTGCATGTCCTCAACTTCCTCCCAGGGTTCAGGACGGTTGGCACACCATCCTTGCAGGCGTGAATTTGGATGTCTTGCCATCTGCCATGGCAACGAAGCTCTTCTTTAGCTGCTTGATACTGTCAAGGGTTGCAAAGCAAACGATTTCAGGAAAAAGAAGGGGAGGCATCTGAAAACTATTGGACACTCATATATTTGTCATACATATATTTTAATAAATTTACTGAAGAGTTTCTGTCGTTCGCAAAGTTGACATTGTGAGGTTGCTATGTTCTGGCCAACACAGCACGGAACTCCGGTCAAATGGCTCCCCTTAGAAAAATCTTTAGCCAGCGGTCCTGGTCCACAATGATGGGCACTCGAACCACCGTGTCATTGCCGCACTTTGGGCAAAACACCTATCAGATCTATCACAACCAAGACACGAATGAACAGTCAAAGAATATCAAAGAGACAAAAATTATCACACATGAGCAAACATGATCAAAAATGTGTGTCTCTTACTGCCAGCCTCTTCAGCCTCTTCACTTTGTCATGCGAGGTCAGTCGAACGTTTTGCCAACATATGAGACCCCACCTTGGTGGAGTCGCGGTGGAAGTGGAAACATGCCTGGCGGCAATCTCCATGGATCAAAACACAAAGAACGTTCCAAAGAACGGGAAACAAAGGAAACATGAGGCATCCAATGCATCATGGATCCGCAAGTGTTGAGCACCAAATAAAACCAGAGGTAATCAATATCATGATGATCAGGATGGGCTGATGATTGGATGACAGGATCATGGTGCCCCTTGTGGAGCAGCAACTCGCCGGCAAGACTCTGCAATATAAGCCCCACCTGGGTCAAGCTATCAACTCAATAGTCGAGTTAGAAAAGTCATTTTCGGATGCTCACAAGGAAGAATTCGAGGAAATGAAACTCCTGCGTTAGGTCTTATACAACACAGTGCCTTGGGGTCTGAGTCGAAAAAAAACTGCTGGGGTGCATGGATGAAAGTTCAGTAAGTGCATGAGAGAAAGCCGTGATATTGCACATGCTTCAGCAAAACAAGGTAAGCTCTTCTTGCCCTGACGTCTGAATATGAAGGCCCAAGTCTGTTGCAAGTGCATTCTTTTGAGAAGGTTTCTCCCTGCTTGGTTTAGAGAAAGCCGAAGACCATGGCAACTGGACCAGCCCAGTTCACCTACTGATCAAACCTGAGACGACGACAGCTTGACGCTCTTGATCGCATAGCCATCAAAGGTCAATGGCGTTATGCCCATCTGAAGAAGTACCTCTTTGCAGATGGAGATAGCAGGAGATAAATAGTTGAACGCATATTTTTGTGCACGCGAAAAATCGTGGAGCCATTGCGCAGCAACTCTTTTCATCCTTTGCAGCACGCTCTTGTCGCCGAGCAGATCTGACAAGATGTACCTGGAGCAGCGCCAAAACATGAAGAAAAGTCAGGTGCATATACGCACTGTACACATGATTATCACTCTTTGCAAATTGCACAGAGATGCATTTACTAAAGCCACGGCTCCCCTTGACAGCTGATAAGGGGTGAGATACTGAACAATTTCGAGAAGACCGTGCCGTTCAACACGTCTTAGCAAGGAGTATCAGAAATGCAGGTGGACAATCTGACCATGACTACAATGATAGTACAGTATCCAATGAAGTCACAACAATCTGTGATGAGAATGGTGGTGATGTGGTCAGTTCTTGTGAAATCCCTCCCCAAAGTGGGTGTGGGGACCCATGACTGAAAATTGATGAAAATTGGCTATCCATTCTTGAACCCCTCTTTTACACCAGAATTTACAGTGTAGTATTAGTTAAATACCGTCCATCCACGCGCCCAAGATTGCCTTTTTCAACCTTGTTGCCTTGTGAACACCTCTGTCGCTGCTCGAACAAACTTGGCTAGGCACTGCTTGCCGCAGGACTCGTCGAAGCCGACCTTGTGCTTGAGATACACAGATGAGACTGAGACCATACTGACGGAATCGAGTATACATCCTAAGCAGTTTCTCCCAAGGCAGGAAGAAGCTAAATATCCAAGTATGTGTCTCCAAAACAAGAAGGCTACGTTACACATCAAAATAAACGTAGCATACATAGCCAACAATGAGTAAACAATACCAAACAATATCTCATAAAAAGGCTACTGACGACTCGGAAAGTCTGGCGGGAGAGTCTCCGGGAGAGTCTCCACAGAAGGATTGGGACCCGAAAGCTGCACCTGAACCCAGAGATGGAGGAACAACCTGCAAGCCGCTGCAAGCCACATGGTTGCGACACGTTGTGACTGCCATGCTGGCTTTCCACAAAACCTGATGTCAATGATGTCAATGTATGTGAACCGAACCGTTAGGATCATATCATACATCCGAAAGAAACACTATGTTTTGATCCCAATCCGATATGTTCGGGGCTCTTGTCAAAGATCTCGGCCAATTGACTCTGACATCAGCGCCTAAGTAACGCTTCAAAGCACCTTGACCCAGCCGGACCCACCTTGGCAGCAGTGCGCCAAGTAAAACTCGCTTCTGCCCTGGTCAGGATGTCTCCTGCAAGTTGATGGTTTCACAAACAAGCTGTATGCATGGGCCCATGGACGGGTGATATATACCTGTCAGGAAAAATCACCTTCTTAATTCTTAATCCAAAATGTATTGTTCGTTTGCGATCTGTTAGACATATGTCTAGCTAGTGAGCTGGCACACTAGTGTTCATAGGTGTTCTGGGACAATATTGGAACGAAATTCAATTGCCCCTGGTGCATCTGTGCTTCCCTGGCTGATTCAGGGTTCCTTGCATTTCCTTCAAGTATGTAACTGTACATAATTAAGCCAAGCAGTATTCAACTACCATGTTTAACAGCTCCAATCTGATCGAATTACGAAATGTAAGCACCCTCTATTGTCGGTTCGCTTTTTTTGCCCAAAGAAACTTTGAAGCGCTTCTGAGTACTCTGGGCTATTTCGAAGGCTGTCTGCACGCTTCCCTTTGGCGAGCACCAAATGCCTGCACGGAAAGCTTGGAATCAAACTTGCTTGGTGAGTGGATTGCATCAGTTGCACCAACCATCAGAACAAATCTATATTCTAGTGGAAATACTGGTGAACTCGACAAATGCTGTTTCCATCCTTAGGAAACCATACAATTCTCCATACCCCGCTCCTTTGACTTGTCTTGAGAATCTCACAAGTTTCCTCGGTCATCCCCCTTTCTGTTCACCTCTTGCTCTCCCCCCATCCTTTGGAGCCTCTGACCAGCTCTCACCGCTGCTTGGTGCAGGCGGACAGCATGCTCTGCAGGCACCAAATGATCCACCTCCCCATGCAAAATGAGGACTTCGCCATCAAAGGCCTGCGGCCACGGTCCACTCAACTGATTTCAACTGGGTCAACCACCTAGAATTACCACCTGGAAGTACCACCCACATACTATCTGGGAATATCTGGGATCTACATCCAAGCTAGGAAATTGACGGAAATCCACATGTTGCCAGCCTGGATCAAATCCTCGTTGCCTCGCACAAAGACATACTGCGCAAGCTCCGGGCCACCTTAGTTCTTAGCTCCGGTGACCTCATAAGTGGGAGTTTGAGGTCACCGGTGTGCCGCTCATCTATCTTTCCTATCAACAGATCCCAAGCGGCTATGACTTAAGGATCAAATAACACACGGTAGTAGCACAGCAGCCTGAAATTACATAATCATGAAACACTGCAGGGGGCAACATACTTTGACTTTCTGAGCTTGATGTCTAACTTGACCTCGCAAAATTCTCTGCACTAAAGCTGCCAGGTCACGATTGCCTTCCATTGCTGTTGTCAACAACTGACGTGCCTTGCGCCCAAGCTGCGCTGCGCAAAGGTGCAACTGCCGGCTTCCAAACCTGCAGTGCGTGCAAAGGTTGGAACTGTTGGCTGGCTGATTTTTAGGTTGGAGGTGGCTTTGGTTCAAATCCAAGCCTCCTGAAATTATAGTTGGGTGAACTCTGGGTGAACATAAAAAAAGATCTAGACTCTAGACAGCACGAATCTGTTCTGTTGATTTCAGCTAAATTGCAGGGCTCTGCCTGCTGTCACCTGCAGCATTACAGCCCATGGTTGCCAAGGCAGTGTGCTTCGGCGGTTCCGGAAGCGCTTTGGCTCCAGGAGCATAGCTTCCAGCCCAGCCTGTCCTTGGATGCCATGTGCCATGGGATGCTATGGATGTTTTCTGGCGGGGAATAGGATGGGTTAGTGGAGGTTGCTGTCGCAGCTTGCAAAATCCTCAGAAACACTGGCGCTGATGGGATCTCACTGATCACACCGATCTGCTGTAAATATCAGCAGTATTAAACAGCTATTTGACTCACCCAACTTGCCTTGCCAAGATTCTCCAATACCAAGCCACGGTTGAAGATCTTGGTTCCCTTTAGGGCTGCCAGAAAGCAGGCTACGCGTGAGCCCAAGCCATTGCCATACACTGCCCAACCACCTGGCCATGGCCATGGCAACTGCTGCCGTTCAAAGAGTTGAGGCAGGGATCGGCAAATGCGCTCACCATCTGGGCGCCTTACAAGGCGAATCAAGGCGGCTTAGCTTCAAACACCGTTTTGGAATTTGTTTTATGAGATTTGATGATGTTGTGTGGTCTATTCATGATTATTATTATGGCTTATTGACCCTTTTTCATTCGAAAAAGAAGAGAAGCAAATTAAGCCTGTGAGTCGATGCTCATGCAGAAAGCCAAGCAACAAATGGTAGTGTGAACTTGTCCCGGTGGAGAAACCGTATCCTCGGAAATCTGCGATGAGAAGGTGAACATTTGCTGCCCGCCACGCTTCCAAGTTCTCCTTGAAATCACGTTCTGCGACTGTTTGGAAGGAGGGCAGCACTGCACGACAATGAAACTCAAGGCTAAGTATGTGTGCGGTCAGGGCATCTACAACGTTCCATGACAAAACCATTCTGAAACTGGAAACTCATACCATTTCAACAGAAATGCCACTGAGAATTAAACATCTAGTGCGAAATCCTCATGCAAGTATCAAAATGTCATCTGAAATATTTCACCAGTACAAAATATAGTGTCACTTTCACGCCTGCTCACTGCTTTACCCTTGTTTGCTGGCAGCCAATGGCTCCTCCTCACAGAAGGTGTCAATGTTTTGATCCTCTCCGTGAAACATTAAGACGACCGGGAAACCATGGATTGGCTGACCATCTTCACACTGCAATAGTAGCCGCAAGCCTAGAACCGCGCCATCAACTTCCCAAGCGATGTCAGTCTGACGAATCTGGCTGCCTGAGATCCATTGATGACCCACTGCAGGATTACGATGGCATGGGAAGAATAAAGAGGACAACTTTTCCGCCTCCGCTTCCCACTGTTCGACAAGCACTTGGACTTCCTTTTCCCCAAGCTCTTCTGCCAAACTGAGCGCTTCTGGAAAACGTGACATGCAGATGTTAAAGGCCAGCAATGCACGTTTGCTTGCGGAGCCTGGCTCTACTTTAGAAGCCATTTCCAAGTCTTGCTCCACCTACCAAGGGGCACAGACATTCTCTGGAGTTGGCAATTGAAATAAAAAACATAAAAATCCAACAATCAATCCTCCAGAGCAATGATTCAGAGACAAAAATGAAAGAAGTCTCCTGGGCCATCCTCCTCATTTTCAGAATAGCCAAAGCCAAAGAGAGGCAATGTCCTACCTGAGCCAGCTGGTAAAAGCGCCACTTCCACAAACTCTCGCACAAGGAGTTCGTGCCAGTCGTGCCATTCTCATTTGCCTTGCCGTCTTTTGCATCAAAGGTGTCAAGAACACAAAGCAAACATGTGTAACCTGTGTATGTGATACAAGATCGATAGGCCTACGAACCATACCGATCCCAGCATAAGCTTCATGTGCAGTGTATAACCTGCGTGTTCCAACGTTTTGTGGCACCGTTCCGTTTGGAACTTTTTGCGGAATCAACTCTTATTCAGCCAGGTGCTGCTAAGTCAGCAAACATGTGCTGCGTCACGGAAGTAGATTTCTCTGAAGCAAATGCCAGGAGTCGGTTTCAATTCTCTGGATCTCCTCCTTGGATATCTCTCCCCGCAGAGTCAAGAGTGGTTTGTCTCGGAGGCAAATGGAAACCCAGCCAGTCGCAGGCCCCACACCCACAGTCTTTGCAAAACGAAGACGGTCTCCTCAGGTTGAACCAAGGGATCCAAGGGTACTTGAAGGACTGCATTCTGCGTATACTGAACGGGCCAGCAATGGTCAGCACACCCATTTGCTGTTGGTACCTACTGAGGTGCTGTGTAAATTGTTACTTTACACTTTCAAAATGCTCTCCTTGTAGGGCCAGTTGCTGCACCAGAGCGCCTCTTTGGGGCTCAAAATTAGCAAGATCCAAGATGAGCAAAGCGCCCTTCACTCATGGGGAGAAGTCAAGCGTTCAGGAATTACCACAAATTATCACGAAAAATCATAAAGCATCAGAAAGAATCATACATGATCACAAATAATCATGAATTATCATACATATCGATTGCTGTCCCTTCTCTTTCAAAGACCTCTGTTTCATGCCCTGGGCCTGGTGCCAAACGCGGACACTCAGAAGACTTCAAATCGGCATCTTCTCGGACCACGATGCCTCCTTTCCTGGGCTGGACAGCTAAGTAAGGAAATACAATACCAGTTGGTACCATTTGGCTGGAGATTCCAAAAACGAGCAGGGAATGCTCCTTATTTAATTTTGTGTGCGCTTCAGCCTTTTTACTTGTAACTGGGCAAACTGCCAGGGTCAAAGGCTAGCTGCTACTTGTTGTCCATCCCTTTGATAAAAAAACAAACCCGGGTAAAGCTGATGCGGGTGCATTAAACTGTTCCAAGCCCAGGTTCTCTGCTCCTCCAACCACTTCCCATATTGCGCAACTTGCCATGGCGTGTTTTTAACAATGGAAAAACTATCCAGTGCGCAGGGCACAGTTGTGTGTGTGTTGGTACGGTGCTGGTGCTGGTGCTGGTGCTGGCGCTGGCGCTGGCGCTGGCGCTGTTGGTGTTGTTGGTGTTGGTGTTGGTGTTGTTGTTGTTGTTGTTGTTGCTGTTGCTGTTGCTGTTGGTAAAAGCAAAGACTGGGGCCCGGAGAACAAGTTACCGGAACTTCTTTTGGACAATTTGTTTGGTGCTCCTTAAGGGCGTCCATCGAGTTTTCTACCGTTCTGAAAAAGAATTTTGGTGTAAAGTTGTTCCTCCATTTTTTGTTTTTGGTTAAAGCTTCCTGGGCCCCTTTTTGGCCGCTCAGCGGCTTAAATATTGCAAAAAGAGGTTTGGCAGGCTCGTTTTGGATCAATGTGATTTTTTTAGCTGCTGGGCCCCGTTTTGGGCCACTCAGCGGTTGCAATCCTTCAATAAGGGGTCTAGGCTTCTTTTTCCTAGGCGCAGCTTGAGCACGTGTTGCGTTTTCCAGCTTCTGGGCCCCTTTGGGGCCACTCAGCTGCCCAGTTTCTTCAAGAAGGGGACTGGCAGCTACGAGTATCTTTTGGAATTGAATGATTCGTTTCTTTCGTTGTCCACTTGCTGGTCCCAGTCTTTGTTTGTACAGTACCCCCTGGTGGGCACAAAAAGAGATATGGATTGAACACGGGGTCCCAGTCATTGTTTGTACCTTGTGGTTGTTGTTGTGGTTGTGGTTGTGGTTGTGGTGGTGGTGGTGGTGGTGGTGGTTGTTGCTGCTGCTGTTCTTGCTGTTCTTGCTGTTCTTGCTGTTCTTGCTGTTCTTGCTGTTCTTGCTGTTCTTGCTGTTCTTGCTGTTCTTGCTGTTCTTGCTGTTCTTGCTGTTCTTGCTGTTCTTGCTGTTCTTGCTGTTCGTGCTGTTCTTGCTGTTCTTGCTGTTCTTGCTGTTCTTGCTGTTCTTGCTGTTCTTGCTGTTCTTGCTGTTCTTGCTGTTCTTGCTGTTCTTGCTGTTCTTGCTGTTCTGTGCTGTTCTTGCTGTTCTTGCTGTTCTTGCTGTTCTTGCTGTTCTTGCTGTTCTTGCTGTTCTTGCTGTTCTTGCTGTTCTTGCTGTTCTTGCTGCTTCTTGCTGTTCTTGCTGTTCTTGCTGTTCTTGCTGTTCTTGCTGTTCTTGCTGTTCTTGCTGTTCTGCTGTTCTTGCTGCTGCTGTGCTGCTGCTGCTGCTGTGCTGCTGCTGCTGCTGCTGTTGCTTGTTGTTGTTGTTGTTGTCGTGTTGTTGTTGTGTTGTTGTTGTTGTTGTTGTCGTTGTTGTTGTCGTGTTGTTGCTGCTGTTGTTGCTGCTGTTGTTGCTGCTGTTGTTGCTCCTATTGTTGCTGCTATTGTTGCTGCTGTTGTTGCTGCTGCTGCTGTTCTTGCTGTTCTTGCTGTTCTTGCTGTTCTTGCTGTTCTTGCTGCTCGTGCTGCTGCTGTTGCTGCTGCTGCTGCTGTTGTTGTTGTTGTGGTTGTTGTGGTGGTTGTTGTTCTTGTTTGTCTGCTTGTGTGACTGCTACAATAGTTCTTCTTTTGCTGGATGTCAGAAGGAATTTTAGATGGACAAGTTGGACGGTGTAGAGAGAGCCCATGGACTACTTCGATTGTGGACGCATGTTCACGGTGTATATGACATGTGCATATGGATGGATAATCTCTGAAGTCAAATCACGTCTAACATCCTACTACAAACTCTGCTTTGTATTTAGAAGCATTTGACTAAATTGTGTAGCTGCTGAATGCAAGGCTGAGGCAGCAGCGAAACAAGGCGCACCTGTCAACTTGCGGATGACTACCAAATGCAGGCTGACCCATTACAGTATTTCCGGGTGTCATTGTTTTGCAAGCGGACTTTTCGGGCATGGAGTGGGCCCCAAAAAAGATCCACAAAACATTCTAAAATGATCCTTGGAAATGGTCTGACATCACGTCCCTTCTTTCATATGTGTTCATCCAGTCTTCTTTGTCAAGGGGGCCCGATGGACTGTTGTCCTGCTGTTCTGCTGGCCAAAGCCAGCTCAGCGCTCCT
Source organism: Cladocopium goreaui (assembly GCA_947184155.2). Taxonomy (NCBI): domain Eukaryota; class Dinophyceae; order Suessiales; family Symbiodiniaceae; genus Cladocopium; species Cladocopium goreaui. Next base: position 42,397 of record CAMXCT020001186.1, on the reverse strand, counting down.
GGCAAGGGAGGATGAAGGTATTGGTGAATAGAAACCTTTCATCTTGTCGGAGGAGGCAGGAAAAAGGAAAATAAACGAATCAACGGTGTTGTTGAGGAAAAGTAAGCGTCTGGCACACGCAACGGTCGCATAATTCCCCAGTACAGTTTCCAATGTTTCCTATGAGTTGATGGTGAACAGTGCATCGTGATCGTTGCCCTGCAGACACTGATACCCTTTGCCTTCAGAGCAAAAGCCTCCAAGGAAGCACTTGCCAGTTTTGATGTTGGCACTTCAATCAGCCAATTCGCGCTTCAAATGGATGTTGTTGCATACAAACATTTCAATGTAATTGCAAACTGGCTAAGCTATCATAAGCTATCAAAATGCTGCTGTGGATTGCCCCTTTCCACCGGCACAGACTCCGACGTAAGCCGCCTCTTTGCCCCTGAAGTTGTTCGTTCAGCCACTCCAACTGCCAAAGACATGACCTCGAGTGGAGCACACCGAAACGATACAATTGATAGAGTGATAGCTAGGGTTGACCCAGTTGAGACATGTTGAGACCTAGCTGATTGCTGATCCCAAGGCGTCTCCAATTCTTGGCCTGCATAATTTCAGGGTTCCAGGGTACGCACATACTTGGTCGGGAAGTTTCAAACAAGTTGCACATCAAACATAACAACATTCAACAAATTTCAAAAATGACACTTGGACCTTCAGCCTCTTGATGCCTCTTGGCAGATTCAAACAGCCTGCTTTCGGGAAGGGGACATCCAAAGACATCAATTTCGCTCAGGGGCGCAGTGATGGTGCAACTCCCCCAGGCGGCCGATTTGGCCAACCTGAATCGCTTTCGGAAACATGGCAGCTCGGCATGCCGCATGACTGATAAAATAACATGAGCGAACTGAATCAAGTGAACATTGGCTTCGATTTTTTCAATTGAAAGTGCGAGAACAACGTGCCGTAACAGCCTGGTCAAAACTCAAACAATGATGAATTATGGCAGCCGCTGGTGCATTTAAACCTTGGACTAACGCTTGATGCCTGTTGACTCAACTAGTTAAGCCAGCAAGTGTGCGCCTCGCTGGTGGGATTCATATCCTGCGAGGACTTCTTAGATCAGAGACTGAGACGCTTCTGCCAATTCATCCAGCAAATTTGCAAAAGCAGCTACATCCACCCCATAGTGACAATATCCTTTCATTCAAGCTAGCATGTTCGACTGAGTTCGCCCAAACATCCACAAACTCAAAGGTTGAAAAGGTTCCTGATTTCACATGCGTGTTCCTCCATCTAGCCACACGCATGGCCCTGGACACTACAACACCGCAGCTGGAAACGATAAGTACGAGTGTCAACCCATCAAAACTCAGTAATTTAGTGATATTGAGTGTGTGGGTGTGGGTGTGTGTGTGGGTGTGGGTGTGTGTGTGTGTGTGGGTGTGGGGGTGTACTTGTCATTGATCAATGAAGAATTGATGCGACTGCTCAATGACAACACCTTTCAAAGTCTGCTTTGCCATCCCCCATGCGCACCCATCCCCATCGGCAGCCATAGGACCCATCGATGGCCGGCGTAAACTGCCGGAACAGGTGCCACAGCTCTCCACAGCTCAATGATGAAGTCATACTAGGTCGTAGTCAGTCATACTAAGTCATTCTATGTCATACTGAGTCAGGATCGCTCTGTGCACCGCGCCCCAAAAGCCTGATACATGAACGACAAGATATCCTATAATTTCCTAGATGATGAACCAAGGAGTTGTTCATCTTGCCGCAACTGCCCAACAGTTGATTCCCCATGTTTCAATGGCTATTTTGAATTGTTTGGGCAAACCAGACCAGACCTGCAGTGTATCAGCTCAACTGTTGAACTCTTAGCTCCTCCGGGTCGCCTCGAGTAGAATCCGTTTCCGACGCAAAAAGATGCCCAAGCCACAAGCCTGCAGCAATGCTAGCAGCAAAATTGTCAAAGAAAGGACTGTGGGTTTGTCAACTTCTCTAGATTGGTAAATTCAAATGAATCCCAGATAAATGAATATGTATATATATATATATATAAATGGATATAAACAGCTGCACGACAAGGATGACCAGAATTATCCAAATTTATGGCTATCCCAGCGCACCTGTCCAGTGACTGCTGCCAGAGCGTCCGCAGCATACAGCATTCGTGCCTGGGGAGATGCAGAGGGCAAGGGGACCCACTAGGTAACTACGAGCACAAGTACGGACAAACACCTCAATTTGCCCGAGGCATTTAGAAACATTGCAAATAGCAGGTCATTCTGACATTCCTGAAAGCTTAGGTAAGGGCCCTCTGCATCAGTGCACAAGTTATCCTGAACCCTAATACCCTAAAACCCTGAAGCCCCAACACCCTAAACCCTCAAAACCTAAACACCGAAACCCAAAACCCTAATTCTTAAACATCAAACCATGGAAACCTAAAAGATCCTACTGTAAAAGTGATGTTGGGCGAAATGAGGTGTTTGAACCTACAACCACTCTAATCATGTGGCTGTCTGGCAGAAACAAAATGGTTCTTTCTGATTGAAAATCAAAACATAAACCTAGCATTTAGTGTTAGACAACCATCACTGTAGGAGACAATAATCTTCAAGTTTGTTCTTTGAGTCAACCAACCAAAGCAAATACACAGGCCCGCTGTTGGGATGTGGAACCGCTGATTTCAGATGTTCTGCCTGCCGAAAATGTCCGTGCCCAAAGTCCATTTGCAGCGCAATAGTGATTTGTACTTTTATATCTATCAAACATGTTCTTCTGAATTAGGTGTCTGCAAGAATTACGAGCACGGTATCAAAATGATCCTATATACTATGAGTTGTGGTGAGTTGTCATCGTTTTCATAGGTACATGGGTGACACGGCCGAATACACATTCTACCACATGGCTGTCCTGCTGCAGGATGCTGTACATCTCTGGCCGCCAAAGAGTAATCTTCAATTGACCACGCAACCTGGGTCCGACTTGCCCCAATGTATATAACTTGTTTGGCCTTGGGATTGTCTGCCAATGATGGCTGTGTTGCAATTCATTAGTGCTTTCCCAGCATTTAGCGAAGGAGCGCAATTCTCATATAAGTCGGTGGCATGCTTTTCGTGACTGCAAGGAGTTTAGCATGTTGAAAAGGCACCCTTAGTTGCCAAAACTTTGTCCACTAGTTTTCCACCGATTTTCCTTAATTTTTCTACTAGTTTTCCATTCAAAGCTCCGACTGCCAGGCAAGCCTGTCCAAAATCAAGCACAAGTCTTTTTCTCAGGGAACTGTATGTTGCTTGGTCTGTGCTTGGGCGCTATGTGCAACGCCTGAATGAAACATGCTATGACCAGCTCTTGGGTCATTGCTCCTGCACCCATTGCATGCATGACCTGTTTGTCAGGAAAAGTCAACCCTTCAGTCCAAGTTGGACTTGTCCACGTGCGAACGCATAATTCTTCTATCATTGACGCAAGGTCATACCACAACGAACCAACTGTGTTGATTTTGTGATACGATGTGAAACTTTAATAGACTACATACACACCCACATTCTTGCTCTCAATGGATTTCGACAGCCTCAGCCGACAAAGCAACAAACAAACCCTCGTGAGAGCCAAAATTTGTCACTGTGACCACGGAGCTCCATTACCGTCAAGCCACAGCAGGTTGCTGAGAAAGCTGAGACACACACTCACATTGATGGTATCGTGAAACCATAGCAGTCTGACCTGAACGCTCAGAGGAGGCAAAAGAACAAAATAGATCAGAAAGTTGTAAATTGTAAACAATGACATCAATCTGAACCGAAGCATTGTCAAAAACTACTCAAAACGAAAAGCCAAGTGCCGGGCTTGGACGTGCCACGATTGACTGGTGCTTCTTCATCTTCCCGCATCCAACTTCCATCCTGCAAATCCGTGATGAGCAAACTGACAAACCACAATGCTCAAAAGACTTCTTGCTGCAACGTTTCGAAAGGTCCGGTTAGATAGTGCGGTGGATACTGGAAGAAAATAGCGAAGCTGTCCTTCAGGCTGTACATCTCAATTTTGGACGTTTGGATGGGAGACAAGGAAGGGTCAATTGCCTCGCGCTTTGTCGGAAGCAAAACCAAACGCTAAATTGGCTTAGTCAAAGCACCAAGCTTGACTGAAACACAAAAGCTTAAGCTCTGGACTTTCTTCAAGCAGGCAAAAAATGGTCGCTCTGCTTTAGTTTTGTCATGTCTCTTCTGAAAATGTTCTGCGCTGAGGTCAGCACTTTTTTCAAATCATCAACGTCACCAACTGCTGCAGTGATTTTGAAGGCACTGCCAACGAACTCGAAGCCACCTTTGCCGTCCTGCAAGGTCAACAGCCAAGACATTCAAACCCAAACCCGTGTTGCACAAGCCGCTTCCGTGCACCCACTCTCTTGACTGGAGAGGAAGACATGAACGCATGGCTGAAGGAAATCTCTTTATGAAGTTTTGGCTGAACAAACCACTTAAATTTCAACCTAACACTAGTCAAAACGAAAAGGGACAAAGGCATAAACTGTTCCATTGACTTTTGCAAATTACAAAGCCTTTGATGCTCGAGTGGGAGAAATGATGGAACGCAACCCTACCTGTGTTAACATGACCAATTAACACCGGCTTTTAGCACACGAACCACAAAAAGGAACAAATGAAAGGAACATATAGGGAAGACAAAGCGGCTCGTTCAACACTTGCAGTATTTCTCAAAAGATGAGATGTTGAGTAGGAAGAGGCAAAATGAACAGGGGAAAGAAACAGGGGCATTCCAGAAAACATGCCAAGTCTTTCGTCGAAATCCCTCTCTATCAAATTGAGGGAAACGTCTGAAAGATATCTTGATTCCAGCGCCACCCTTTCAAACAATGTCCGGCCGTGCTCAAAAAAAACACATAGCAAACACTTAACACACATGACAAGCAATGCAACGCACCATGCAAAACATTTGGAAACATGGCAACATGGCAGTGGGAAATTTCTTGATGAAGCGTCGACTGAATAAATCACTTGTATCTGAACCTAACGCGAGTCCAAAGGAACTTCGTAAAGGAACAATGGCATCAACTGTTGCAGTGGCTCTTGCAAATCACAAACCTTTGACGCTTGGGTGGGAGAAATGATGGAACACAGCCCTACCTTTATCAACATGACCAATCCAGACCGGTTTTAGCACGCGAACCTCGCAAAGCAACACATGAAAGGAACACATATAGGGATGACAAGGCTGCTTGTTCAAAACTTGCTGTATCACTCAAAAGGTGAGATGTTGAGGTGGGAACAGACAAATGGACATGGCACAGGAACAAGGGCATGGCAAAAAATCATACAAAGTCTTTAGTCGTCTAAATCCTTACTATCAATTTAGGGAAAATTATTGGAATATATCGTTTAGCAAATCCTGTGGAATGAACAACCCTGCAATCTTCTCCCCAAAAAGTGCTGAGCTGTGTCAAGAACGTAAAATGACACGGTATTATTTTGAATAGCGGGCTTACACATAATCACACGTTTGGCTTGGGAGGAAAGTTACATTAACACCATGTAGTTTGCTGCTTTATGAGTTGGCATAGACATGATTGTTTAAATCGTAGAACCCAATACAATAATGCTTCCTTGGTGGAGCAACTGACTGGCACCGGTCACTCCTGTCCTCCTGTAGTTGCCTCACCCACACTGCTCCAGCTTGTTGTGTGGTGATGCCTTGCGTTCAACATGTTCAACCGAGAACGGATGGAGAAAAAATGGTTCGCGTATCCGATAAATGCTCCTGAAAGATTGAGAAACAAACTGCAAAATGACTGGGGCTCATAGTGACGAGAGGTTGCTCCAAAAGAAAAGTCTTTCTTTGAAGTCCAAGTTGCTTGGTTTCACCGTGTCCACCATCCGCTGGATGCACTTGCGTGCATATGTAGTTGGTGGAATTAAAACCCGCACAGCAGCTGGGTCTCTGAACATATCTTCCTTCAAGGCTTCGTCAAAGAAAGTAGTGGTCTGTCTCGCGATGATGGCGCCGAAGTTCTTCTTGGCGATGATGCGAGCACCCTTCTGGCTCTCCGTCTCCGCTTCTGCAGCGCCACCCTCTACTTGAGCCAAGTTCTCCATGTGCTTCCGAGTGAGCGGGTCACCAATGAGGTCATCTAAGCCGGCATTGTCTCGGACGTTGAAGGGGTCGAAGAGCCTCTCCTGACACAACTCGAATTGCTCACGGAGCTTGTCGACCGCCTGGTGGCACAGAAAAACGTTTCCACCAAAGGTCTCATAGAACTCCTGCCAGCCCACAACACAAAATCATTTGCAATATGCCGATTTGACATGACGTTACACGCACACAGTTCCGACCCATACATCCCGTGATGAACTGATTACAAGAAATCCACCCAACCAAAGAACACCAAAATTCGACCCTGTTTTGCACGAGCATGAGCTAACAAAAGCAAGGTTTGGAAAAACACTGTGCAAAGTTGCTCATAGCTCCTGTGCCAAGTCTTGAGACAAACCCCACTCTTGCAGCCAAAAAAGCATAGGCTTCTCTTCAACCTCCGGAGCTACAATCGTATTGAGAGCATCATACCTGTTGAAGCCAAGAGCTTGTAGTCCCAATGGGAAAGCATAGTCAGAGGCAACCAGAATAACAGACGCTTTCCCCTGCTCCTTTGTCAGCGCCACAAAGGTTGCGAGCGCTCTGTAAGCTGCTTCTCTTCTGCCATTCCCATTCCCACCGTTACCATTGGGAAAGGCGATGTTGGCTTCATCAACAATCATGACTGGAACCTTCTCTGCAGCTATTGTTGCCGCAACAAAAGCCTTGATGAACTCCTCGGGCTTCGTGATGTTGAGAAACAAAGAGAGAAGGGTTTCCACTGCACCCTCTCCTATCTCCTCATCGTCACTCTTCTTTAAGTTCGCTTTGCCAAGTGCTCCAACAACCGCAGAACCGGCGGCAACCAGCCGCTCTGCCCCGAATGGCAAATTCTTTGCGGTCCATCTTCGCTTAGCTTCTTCTTGCAAACATTCCAATGCATCCGTTGACTGGGCTTTGCTCGGGAGACGCATATTGACGTAGAGCAAAGGAGCTTCATCGCCAGCATTGTCAACAACGGTCTGCACAATTTTGGTCTTTCCGAGGGACTTGCCCCCAATGACAAGGCGCAAACCAGACTTTCCCATAGCCCGACGAAGTTGCGTGACATCTTGAACTGTATCACAATTTAGCTTAGCTGAAGTCTTTTCAAAAATGGACAGGAAAAACCGTCTAATAACCGCATAAACTTCCTTAACCATACTGAACCTCTAAACTCCAAACAGAATTAAAACAAGTTCATGAGAAACAACGGATAGCTCAACCGCACTGCCTCATTCAATGTCTTCACAAACTCCTCTCGCCCAGCAACCGCGCCTCTTTCGATAGAGTTCTGCTCTGTTGCTCACATCTTTCAGGTATTGGGCGGGACTGATGCCTTGTTTTGGGCGCTTTCCTCTATCTGCTTTGGGATGCTGAAGGTCAAATTTTGGAAGGCGCCGACCAAAAAACAACTAATTGCAGCAAGACGCAGACAAGAAGCTGAAGCGCTTCTCTTGGAAGCCATTGCGCTGAAAAAAGGGTCGCAATCAAGCAATCAAAACTGAGTTTCGACCCCTGCTCTGTCAACTTTTTTGGAATAGTTCTTCGTTTTGAGCCCTCTAAGACTGAGCTGCACGGCAGGGGCTGTTGCCCCGGAATTCATCTGCAAACGCTGAGCCGAAAGCTTGAAACTGAACATCAAACCCAGACGCGCATGGAAGCATGCCATGTTTGCAAATACATTTCAACGTGCTGGCGCAAGAAATCCACAGGTTCACCCTCGTTTGCGTTTTCCTGCAAGCTCCACGAGTGGTCGCGGGCTGGAAATCCCTCATTGTTTTTGTGTTTTGAGCAAGTATGTACATACTTAAAAATGCGTTTGGTATTTTTTGGCTTTGGGAGTTGGGGTTCCGGCTAACGAGGCTGGGCTCTCAGGAAATCAGCCACCGATTTTGGGGAAATCCGTCACCGATTTTGGGAAATGCGTCACCGATTTTGGGAAATGCGTCACCGATTTTGGGGAAATCCGTCGCGGATTTTGAGGAAATCCATCACCGATTTCGGGGAAATCCGTTACCAATTTTGGGGAAATGCGTCACCGATTTTGGGGAAAAACGTTCCGTTTTTGGGGCAAACAAGTTCGGTTTGGGGAAAAATTGGTTCGGTTTGGGGGAAATTGGCTCGGTTTTTGGATTGGCTTGGGACAAAGCTCAAGTCTCACTGCTTTGAACGCTAAGCATGTTTGGGTTTGGATTTTTGAGGTTTTATGACTGAGTGTCACTAAAAATAAGTCAACCGGTGGGAAGTTGGAAGGGTAAAATGTTCAAACCTATAAACTTGGATGTCGAAACTATTTGGGGTTTGTGTTAGGGACTTGTATGAGATGCCACAAGCACAAACTGATATACAAAGTTCCTATTGAGAATAAAAATACTTTTCGAAAATTAAATGTTGCCATATTGAGGCATTAAAGAGAATACAAAACAAATATAAGATTTCAAGACTTGGTCCTAAAATAGCAAGACATTTGTATAATTGAATACTGTATTATAAGAGAGGGAGCGCCATTTAGTTTAAAAAGTTTAGAAGACATAATAACCGAAGAAAAAAATAATTATTATCTTTAATTTATGAAAAATTAGAAAATGATTTAAATTATAGAGTTAAACTTGATATTGAAGTCCAATTAGTGGCGAGAGATTTATTTTATGAATGACTTTGATGAATATGTGGATGAAGATAATGTAGATGAACTATTAGAGAAAGCAGTTGAAGAAATAAAAGCCGACATAGAAGAAGACCAAGATAAAGATAGTATAATAGGAATACAGGCATTTCATTTTAAATTCGTAATTATTGAAGACATTTACTACTAACATATTTCCAATAATATTTATTTATTAGAATTATGGATGATTAAGATAGGATTATAAAGGGTATGGATTTATATTTGTTGTTCTCTGCTTTGGTTTTTCATATTGTGCTTTGCTTGGTTTGCTTTTTTTGTTTGTTGTTTGGTTGTTCCGTTTTGCGTGTGGAATGGATGAGGTGATGATGTATTGACTGTTGTGATTTTTATAAAATGGATGAGGTAATAGATGGTTAGTAGTTATGATTTATGAAAATGAATGAGATGATGATATAGGTGGCAGTGATGATTTTGTGAAAATTAAATGAGGTGATTGGTGGTAGGTAGTGATGGTTTTGCTGTTGTTTGTTGATTGTTCTGTTTTTGGGTTTTGTTATTTTGCTGTTATGGTTTTATGGTATTATTCTTTGAACTGTTGTGATTTTGAAAAATGGATGAGGTAACTATACTTTGACTGTTGTGCTTTTCATTATAGTTTTGATATTGTTGAAAAAATGAAGTAATCAACAATAATAAAAATCTGTGCTTAGACTGTTATAATTGAAATTAAAAAAAAACTTCTATGAACTGTTGTTTTAGACAATTTTTTCCCCCCGCCAAAAAGTCCCGCGTTTTACGGTGTTTTGTGCTCTTCCCATTGTTTGCCATTTTTCGGATCTTGTGGCTCGAGATGGGTCAACATGGGCCAACATAGGCCTCAAGATGGGCCAACATAGGCCTCAAGATGGGCCAACATAGCCCCCAAGATGGGCCAACATAGCCCCCAAGATGGGCCAACATAGCCCCAAGATGGGCCAACATAGTCCCAAGATGGGCCAACATAGCCCCGAGATGGACTAACATAGCCCCAAGATGGGCCCACTTTGCCCTCAAGATAGGCCAGCATAGCCCATACTGCGTTTTACAGTGTTAGGCCAACATCGGCCAACATAGGCCAACATAGCCACAAGATGGGCCAACATAGTTGCGCCCCTGGCCGGCTGTCGCGCGTAAGCGCTTAAATGATTATTTATATTTCGTATATTGTGTATATTATGTATATTATGTATATGTTGTATATTTTGTATATTCTGTATATTATGTATATTATGTATATTTTGCAATTTTGTATATTATGTATATTATGTATCTTATGTATATTATGTAATTTAGATATATATATATAAACATATTCTATTATACTGTATTTTATTATATATCATATTATATTATATTATATTATGTTATATTATATTATATCATATTTTATTGTATTATATCATATTTCATTATATTATATCATATTAAATCATACTATATCATATTATATATCATATCACATCATATAATATATTATATCATATTATCTTATCTTATATAATATTAATATTATATAGTAAATATTATTTATAGAAATATAGGCCAATAAGAAACCTGTCCATGGCATCTCGTGGGACTAGGCTCCAAATCGTGGGACTAGGCTCCAAACGCTCGTGACCATGAGCTGGCCTCAATGCGAAGAACCCGGCTGGAACTTGCAATAGGTATGGCAGGTATGGAATGGGGTGCTTTCAAGCCGCCCAATCCAACTGGGCACCCAAGCCAATCGCTCAGGTGCGACCAACCGACGCGAGAGCTTTCTAGAACCTCAGAGTAGACTGCAAAATCAAAAATGTTGCAAAGTGGCTGAGTGAGGAGGAAAAATAGGAACGAATCGTTTATGACTTATGACAATTGTGGACCATTCCAGTCTTCGAGTGTAAGGAAATCCTTCGCATCCCACCCTGCAAATCCCTGAGCCAAAGGAAGTCGACCCTGCAAGATGCACAAAAAATCATAAAAACATCCTCGGATGCTATCTGTTCTCAGCTATCGATGCCTAAGGATACTTCTCTGGAGTCCTGGGTGAACCGTGTGGATCCCTTGTGGCAATGCGACTGAGATCTTGACGTTGCACCAGGAAAAACTTTAAGGGAGCATCGATCCGATGAACATGCCTCCAGGTGGCTTGCCGCGTCGCAATGGAAAGGAGGGACGCGGTGCTGTGGACATCTGTGGACTGGGATAGAGAGGATGCAAGCACCAAGCCAGAAGCGAATTCCCATGGACATCTAATAGACATCCAATGGACATCCACAATGGACGTCCAATGCACTTGCTGAAAAGAACTTCTAGACATCAGTTGCATGCGCTAAACCAGCCTTTGCCATGAGCGAAGCCAGCCATCAAGCGGTGCTCGCAGGGTCACCACTGGAACTCCAGGAGCCTGCTATTGCTGTAGAGTCTAGGTCTAGGCACTGATATTTCAACATCAAGCCCAAAGAAAATTAAACACCTATCCTCAATAGCCTAAAACCTTCCCAACTTTGAAAAAATGCCGGTTCAAGCCAATCTATCGTCCACAGGTCCCGTCTCCTATCGGTCCTATCCATGAAGATGCCGGAGCGACCCAGTAACGACGCAGGCCATAGCAGAAGTCGCCGCTGCAATCATGCTGGCATATGCTGGCAGAGTTTGTCTTTTGTGTTTGAAAGCGAAAACATGTCAAAATGCGAAGCAAAAACGTGAACATGTCCATCTCTTGGTGGACACCCATCCCAATCGTGATCTTGCAACAAGCAAAAATGCGATACCTCTCCGGTTGTTTTGAACATCATGTCCGAAAAGACGAACTGCAAGACATAGATGAACAGTACGAGCTACATCTCCAAGGCAATAAATATTCAAATCGCTACACAGCCACAAGTTTCTGAGAAGGACATGGAGTAGCAAAATTCCCAGGCTACGTTGGATGTTCGGAACTGATGACCCCTGTCCAAAAATACCTTCCTCAACCTGAAACAGGAAACAACATTTTCAGCTAGACATGCCACAGTGCGGCCCAGAAAACGACCACAAATTTCTGTTGCCTGACCCTGCACCCACCTCGGCTGTTCGACCATGCGCAATGCCCACCGTTGGGAAACCCCAAACCTCGATCTCACACGTGTCAGCGATGGCATTCTTCTGGGCTGCGCAAACCCTTGATGGCATTATGAGAGCGTCACTTTGGCAGCTGGTCTTGATGGAAATTCTGAGCAAACCGAAACATCAGCAGACACCTCTCCTTGAAGAGTTTTCTGGTCCCAGATTTGTGATTGGCAACCGTTGTTCAAATGGACATCCTGGTTCTGCCTGAAACACGTTGCCACGTCTTACCACTAAGTCCAACCCCCCAAGGGCACTTCCAAACTGGGAATCCCCACAGCTGTTTTGAATGCCAGAGAAAGTCTGCCTGTCACCGTTCAGCGGTCCCTAATGAAATGGTTTGGTTTCGCAGGGTTTCGCAGCCACTGTGTGTCTGTCACGTGATGCAGATGCAAAGCTCCAAACCACTGTACCCCTGACACAAACTCTGCCTGATGGCATTCTACTGGCTGAGGACAGCGCAATGTTCAACAATGTTCAACACCATTACTCCTTGCAATACCTGTAGGGTGAAGGAAGCCTGAACTGTACTGTATCACAGAGACATTGGACTAAGGGAGTTTGCTGCTCAAACAGTGTCAAACAGGATCTTCAATCAAGACTGCATCATGGTCAGTTGCGAACCGAAATCCCATGATGCACCCATGGCATCCGTGACCGTGCCAATCCCGTCCCAGCGGGCTTGCAGTGGACAACCAAATAGGATCCGAATCTGACCTTGGCTATCAGGAACTCGCATCATCAAAACTCGAGTTTCAAACACCGCTGCGGTCGCCGCAACAAGTTCAATGCATTAGTCCTGTTCCTTCGGGGTTTTAACAACAGGACTGTGAATGAAAGGCACCACGCTTGCAGCGTGTATGAACACGTATGCAGCTGAATGTAAATATGTGCATTTGACTGACAAAGGATGCTTCCGCACAAGCGCTGCCTTTGCATTCCAAGAACCCTTACAAGCATGTTCAACACTCATGGACTCATGACAGTGCTCTGATTAGAATTGGGCGATACCCATTCACTTCCAAGACTCCCTGCAAGCTGGAGAACAACCTGGCGGCGTTGCAGCAGGGAACATAGATGTTGTTGCAGATCCACTTTCGGCTGGTCCGTTTTCCGAGGAAAGCAGGGCTCCATTTCTTTCTATTTTCTTGCCGGACTCATGCGTCAGACCCGAGTTCAATACCCGGGCGCAGCACTAGGCGGACAGGCGGGCCACTACCCCACCCCTACAGTTAAGGGGATGAGCTAGGGTGTGGTCCGTAAAGACCGTTTATTTTCTTGCCGGATGTTTGCAAATCATGGCTTGGCAAGTAATGGCAAATACAATACTGACTCACTGTGTGTATGGACGTGGATTGATCATCCACTTTCTTCAATCAACCAAATCTGAATTTCAAAAAAATAACTAAATTGACAAACATGCCTGAGCACCCACGCGCGCCTCTCCGCAATGTTTTGACACGAGCGCAACTGCTCTAGGCATGGGATGAGCAGTCTGATCTAGTTCAAATCCATTTAACAAATGGGACTCGATCACAATGGATCGAAACACGTGAGCTTCGCAGCACTGATCCTCAATCCAGCTGTCTTGAACACACAGCCCTTCCCAGACCAGGTCAAGAACACAAAGGTTGGAGAATATGCAGTGCAAAGCCCCTCCCGCGAAAAACGCCAGGCGCAAAAACTCAGGCGCAAAAACTGAGCGCAGCGACTGAAGAGCTATTCACTCAGTGGGATGGGCTGGTCTTAGACTTCTCGTCTAGGGTTGGGCCGTGGTGGGTCTTTTCGCACTAGCCTGGTGGTGATCCAGCACTTGAGGCCAAAATGGCGTCCGATCGGCGCTCCTTGGTGCCACGAGTGATGACAATGAACCCGACCGGTTTCACATGATCAAGTATCAATACCAGTAGTACCGCACAAGGCAGCGGCGGAAGTTTCAAAAATAGGAAACCTATAGGAGAGGTTGGTTGTTGTGAATCACGGATGGCAGGGCGAAGCCACTGATGGAGCGAAAGGTGATTGATCTCTCTCACTCTTTCTCTCTCTTTCTCTGACTATCTACCTACCTACCTACCTATCTATGTATCTATCTATCTATCGATCTATCTCTCTCTCTTTCATCCAATTACCTATCTATCTATCTATCTATCTATCTACCTACCTACCTTTCTATGTATCGATCTATCTATCTATCGAGCTGTCTACCTGTCTATCTGTCTATCTATCTATCTATCTGTCTGTCTACCTGTCTATCTGTGGTGCAGTGTCATTCAGTGTAGTGTAATGTAGTGTAGTGTAGTGGAGTGTAGTGGAATGTAGTGTAGTGTCGTTGTAGTTGTACTTGTAGTTGTAGTTGTAGTTGTACTGTAGTGGAGTGTAGTGTAATGTAGTGAAGTGTAGTGGAAGGTAGTGTAGTGTAGAGTAGTGTAGTGTAGTGTAATGTGGTGTAGTGTAGTGGAGTGTAGTGGAGTGTAGTTGTGTAGTTGTAGTTGTAGTTGTAGCGTAGTGGAGTGTAGTGTAGTGTAACGTAGTGAAGTGTAGTGGAAGGTAGTGTAGTGTAATGTAGTGTAGTGTAGTGGAGTGTAGTGTAATGTAGTGGAGTGTAGTGTAGTGTAATTTAGTGTAGTGTAATTTAGTGTAGTGTAATTTAGTGTAGTGGAGTGTAGTGGAGTGTAGTGGAGTGTCGTGGAGTGTAGTGGAGTGTAGTGGAGTGTAGTCGTAGTTGTAGTTGTAGTTGTAGTTGTAGTGTTGTGGGGTGTAGTGTAGTGTAATGTAGTGAAGTGTAGTGGAAGGTAGTGTAGTGTAGTGTAATGTAGTGTAGTGTAGTTTAGTGGAGTGTAGTGTAGTGTAATGTGGTGTAGTGTATTGAGTGTAATTGAGTGCAGTGTAGTGTAGTGGAGTGTAGTGTAGTGTAATGTAGTGAAGTGTAGTGGAAGGTAGTGTAGCGTAGTGTAATTTAGTGTAGTGGAGTGTAGTGTGGTGTAGTGGTGGTTGTAGTTGAAAATGCTACAAAACCTTCACATTTTGCTCACTTTTGACAAGGTGCACAATCCCTTGTGCCTGCCACGCGAAGCGACATCTGAACCTCCAAAAGTGGTCCGAACCCCTGGTGTTTTTAACATGTTGACTTCGAAATGCGCTTCGCGTGCACTTTTTGGACATCTGAACCTCC
Organism: Cladocopium goreaui; assembly: GCA_947184155.2. Classification (NCBI taxonomy): domain Eukaryota; class Dinophyceae; order Suessiales; family Symbiodiniaceae; genus Cladocopium; species Cladocopium goreaui. The sequence goes on along the minus strand of CAMXCT020001186.1, from coordinate 27,344 downwards.
AAAAGAGGTCCGAACCCCTGGTGTTTTTAACATTTTGACTTCGAAATGTGCTTCGCGCCACAACGGTGTGCACTTTTTCGACATCGCAACTTCCAAAAGCGGTCCGACACTGAGGTGCTTTTAACATTTTGGCTTCGAAATGCGCTTCGCGCCACAAGGCATGCACTTTTTCGACATCGCGACTTCCAAAAGTGGTCCGAGAATGGTGCGTTTTGTACATTTTGACTTCGAAATGCGCTTCGCGCCGCAACGGCGTGCACTTTTTCGACATCTCAACTTCCAAAAGTGCTCCGAGACCGAGGTGTTTTGTACCTTTTCACTTCAAAATCTGCTTCGCGTCACAACGGCGTGCAACTTTTTATTTCTCATCTCCGCAGATGTCTCCGCACCCGCCGCTTTAGCGAGCCTACTTCTCGACCCTCCGGAGCCAAAACACAGTGTTTCGCGACTTTCCTACCTTTTCGCACACCTGCATCTTCTTTCTTCTGATCTTTTCTCTTCTGACTTTTCTCCCCTCTGACTCTGCTCCCGTCTGGCTCTTCGCACCTCTGCTTTTTCATCTGTCCATTTTGTCGGAAGCTTAACTTCTAAACTTCCTTCGATAAATAAAATTATCTTTATGATTATGTATGATCAATCAAATCAAAAAAACAACGATTGTTTCAGAACATCCACTTCAGAGTCCTCAGCCTGTCCCTACCCACCATACCGATGACATGCTAACGACTCACTGCGCGCATGGACGTGGAATGATTATCCCCGCAATGTTTTGACACGAGCGCAACTGCTTTAGGCATGGGATGAGCAGCCTGATCCAGTTCAAATCCCTGTAACAGATGGAACTCGATCAAAATGGATCAATCCAACTGTCTTGAACACACAGCCCTTCCCAGACCAGGTCAAGAACACAAAGGTTCGGGAATAAATAAATGAACATGCAGCGCCAAGCCCAGGCCCAAACCTCTAGGGGAAAAGAGCTTCCAGCCAACTTGGATCGATCGTCACCCATCCTACGCTCTCTCCTCTATGCAATTTATCACGTGACGGCCAATCAGCTGGATTGCCGTCTGTCGAAATCCTGTTGATGAAAATTCGGGGCCGCAAACGAAACGCAAGATCCCAAAATACTGAAATACTGCTACAAAGATCTTCTCTGCTTGAGTAGCCTTTGATCAAGGCTCTCTCAACAGACTCAGAATCAATGAGCAACAGAAGATCACAACCCTGTAGCCGATTGGCAAAAGTTTCCAGAGCTAAAACGGGAGCTACAGGAACGATCTGTGCCGTCCTCTCGGGCCATTTCTTCTTTACAAAGGGGGAATAAGAGCCGTCGAGCCGTGAACTGACGCGGGCGTCTCATCCTCCTGTCAAAATTAACAGCACCCACTCTGTCAGGCAAACGACCGTCCGATCTAGAGTCAGGGGTAAAACCATCAGTAAAAATGACAGCATCAACTTTCTTGGATCCCACCCGATCGATAGGACGAGGCGGTCCTTCTGACACAAGCCTCTTCCACTGAACAAGCGATTCTCGGAGCGGTGGATCCGCCAAGAAATCAGAACCTACTGGGAAACGCATAGACTGCCTGTGAGAGATCACTCGACGGAAAGCGCAACCAACTTTTCCCCACAGTTTTCCAGCAGAGCCTGGGTCCAGGAGCCCAGACTCCAAGATCATGTCGATTTCTTGAACAAGCTCTTCACGACGCGCTGCTTTGATCTCAAGCTGCATCCAAGTTGTAGGTCACGCACAAAATGGTCGGCGAGCGCGACAACTGAAGCTTCTTCTGATCAAACTTGGCACCTATAGCCAGAAATGACAGATTCGGCAACGCGGCGAGCTGCCGCAACAGTGACCCCTGTCTCGAAGCCGTGCTTGTGATCATAGAAACTAAATGCCACTAGCCCGAAGATCTCCACAAGGAACTCATTGATGGCAGCCGATCGGGCGATTGTAATTGCACAACGCCGAGACCAGTTCAAACGAATGCCCAAGTTAACTTGAGCAAGGATCCTTCATGCAGATAACAGAGAATTTCCTGTGACCAGGTCTCACGCCACTTGCCGATAGGCTTTCCGTTCATCCAGAACCCACCCTGCCAATTCTTGTGCCCGGGATGAAGCGAGCGCAACTTCCGCAGCGCAGCCACATTGGAGTCTGTTTAGGGCAGTTGCAGCTTCTCGGTGATCTTAGTGATCTGGTTGATCAAGTTGGTAAAGTGGCACTGTCGCAGCCACGAACTTTGTTCTTCTGGGCGGCCTCAAATCTTTGGGTTGGAATACAATCTTCGGCCCCTATGCTGCCAAAGATACTTGACCCTGCGAGCAAAATGGGCCTAAGCAGGAGCCCCACATCTTCGATCGTCGCATCCCAGCTTGCGGAGGCTGTCCGATGCTGGAACTCCTCTGAACCTTCTGATGATCTTCTCCCGGATCACCCAGGCCCGCTCGAGAGCACGACACGGACAGAATCTTTTGAGCCTTCTGATAAGGAGGCCATCGACCCGTTGCCTCGATGTCGCCCACAATAGGAAAGCCTTGGCAGTGATTGATCAACAGAACGGCAACCTGCAGCATCTCAGCGTAGAGGGCAACATGACAAACTTGGCCAAGCTGAGGCCGGCCTGACTCCAGTTCGTCAGGTTGCTCTTCGATGAGCTCGGCGGATATACATGAAGAAGCACTTGTGCACGAGCATGCCAAAATTCGAGCAAACGCTCCCGCTCCAAGTTGATCACGTGAGCAGGGCGGCCCAGCCTGGCCAAGGCAGCCTCAAGACCTGAGGGGAGCTGGTCCGGCACTGTGAAGGATGAACTGCATCAAGAGCAAACTTGATCGCCTGACCAGGCTCCATTTCTACTTCCAACAATGGTTTGGCTGCTCCACGCTCCAGCTGATAGCCTGCCATTGCTTTCTAGCAGACTCTTGTTGACGATGGGGGATCCAAGGCTTCGAGGAGCCCAAAACCCGCTTGCGATCAGCTGCAGGAGTCACCAAATCAAAGGAAGGTTGAAGATGAGCCAAAGGTGAAAAATAAAGTTGCGGCCCTTCTTGAACACCATCTTTCTGGCTACGAGATCCCAAACTTTGCCCTTGAGGCGAACATGCCGCCATCATCTTTGCGAGCAGCTGTGAAAGTGTTGCACGGCGTTCCACAATGCAGGAGAAAGATTAAACCCATTGTGATCACGCGCATGATTGCATCCCACACTTAGTCGTCAGGGGCCTCAGATCAGACCGGTCACCCGGCGGATCTTCATTGTGTTCTGCGACCGCAGATTTCCAAACGCCAAGGGGGCCAGCCAACACCTCCCCTGGCGCCACGGGAGCTGATCAGTGGTTGCCGTGCCAAGCGTGGTGCCACACTCAACACAGCTATGCTTCATCTTGCACTGATCTCCGAAGCGGCAGTCCAACGAGCAGTTGAAAAAGGGGCGGCGGCGTGGGCCACTGTACTTGAACGATGTGATCTGCTGCCACTCCTTGGCGGGAACATGTTCATCGCGAGCCACCTTCTTGGGAGCGTCAGGCTTCTTTGGTGATTGCACGAGCTGCTCGGCCTTCTGCAGCTGAAGTTTCTGACGTTCACGCCGAGCCTTGTTCTTGCGGGCTTTGGGTGGGGGCTTGGACACTGACTTGGAACTGGAGCATCGGTGAATCATCAGTCATCAAAGGCCACCTGAACGGCTGAAAAGCCTTGTGGGCAAGCACTTTCCCAATCAGAGCATCCCACTTCGCACATGGCACTGTGCCATACGATGTCATAGAGCCCACCAGGATAAACTTGAAGCCATTGAGCGTTCTCATGTAGAACAAGTTCATGTGGTAGCCTGCATTCGGCGACCTGACAAGCTGTCCATCGACCAAGGGACTGGCCACCAACCATCCTTGGAGTGGAGACTGGATCAGCTTGTCTCGGCTATCGATGGCCAGGACCGAGCGCTCATTGGATTGGGCTCCAACTTGTTGAACACAAGGAAGGAGCTGTCTGACCCGATCTGATTGCCCTCTCCCCTTTCTTCTTTTGGGAAGAGCTCTCTGGCTTGCCAGACACTGTGACTGGGCTTGAGCAGAACCCAGAAGATCCCGAGCGGCTTGTGTTGCGGTGAAAATAGGCTGAGCTTCTGGAGCTTGAGGGAGCTGGCAAGTTGTATGCCGGCCCCTGTAGAGCAAATCCTGGAGGGTGCTTTGGGGGGTTGCTGGATCCGCCACCACACTCTCTCTTCTGACCACTCGCCATGACATATTCGATCCCACGGCGCTTGCCGAATCATCAGAACTCACGCTCTCAGCCAAACGATTCGAGATTCGAGGCCATGGCTTGTTGACGAGCAAATGGTGTTGGGAAAGAGCTGGCAGGAGGAAACCACTCACAACTGAACAGTAAGATCACTACCCCGTGCGCGTTCAGAGTCCTAAGGGGAACACGACTCCTCTCTTTTCAAACTAGCCTGGTGGTTGAGGCCAAAATGGCGTCCGATCGGCGCTCCTTGGTGTCACGAGTGATTACAATGAACCCGACCGGGGAAACATGATCGAGATTGATCGAGTACAAATATAAACAAAATTATCTTTATATATGATCAATCAGATTAAAAAACAACGATTGTTTCAGAACATCCACTTCAGAGTCCTCAGCCTGTCCCTACCCACCATACCGATGACATGCTAACAAAAACTCAAGTTTCAACAAAGGAGCGCCCAGGCCTGCTTTTTTTCACACAGCGGGTGCAAGGTGCAAAAAAGCAATGTAATTCATCGTTCTAGTGCGTTGTGGCATTCCGGAATGTTAGATTTTGGACCATCTGGCATCGTCACCAGAAATAGAAGGAAATGATTTCCCTGCATGCTGCACGCTGGAGTAAAGTCCATAAACAGGAAGGCAGTGCTGGCGCAGGTTCCCCAAGTTCTTTGACACACCAAGGCCACCGTGGTTGCCTGACAAGCTGGTTGAGCCACAGCCAAGTGTGCTGGCCTTGACTGGGGATGCCTACTTTCATGCTCCCCACTCCAGCCATATTTCATCAGTGGAATTGTATGGAATTGGAACCCACTCCCCAAAAATGTGCAGAAGGGTTGTGAATTGATGTCTCAAAATGGTCGCCTCCATAACGCATGGCTCGAGGTAGCCGGGCAAATTCTTCGACCTGGGACAGTCTACTTTCAGAGTGTGGGAATAGTACTGCTGATCATCCCCCCAGCACAGCAGGGTTGCACCTCGTTATCATCTGCCAACAGGATGGTTACGTTGCTGGGACCACCCAAGATGTGATGCACCAACATCAAGGAGCCTCACCAACAAAGCGCATTGCCAAACAACCTGGTGGGACTTTGACCGCGACAAAAGCACCTCCAGAATACTTCTTCTATCCTGTTCAAATTTTTGCTGAATGGATTGTTGAAAGTTTGCAATTCGGTACACTGGGACGTGAAAGTCAGTGCATATGTGGAACCAAGGTAAAAACTGCATGGGACGCCGCGCATTCAGGAAGTCAAACAAGTCAATGCAATTAGGTCTAAAACACCATGGGACGCACTATGTAGAAGTGTTATTTTTAGATCCCTGGCAGTGCACTTTTCTATTGCCAAATTTTCCAAATCCCCATCAGGACGCGTGTGCACAGTTATGTCCCATAATCTTAAAAATATATGCCAAATTTTCCAAATCCCCATCAGGACGCGTCTCCACACATGAATCTCAAATATGTCTGAGTAATAATCTGAAGGAATGTTTCTGGTGGCTTTCCTGAAGGAGTTTGATAAGGAATGGAAGACTTCGGGATTCGAATGTTGCTAAGTGAATGTACAGTTGCAAATCTCATCCACGTTCTCTGCCCTGTGGTACACCGCATGGCACACCGCTTACGCCAGACAAAATCTCTTGCTTCTCTGCCCAAAAACCGCGCCTTGCCCAGAAGCAGCAACACAAGCAACAACAACAGCAGCAGCAGCAGACCATTGCAAAGCCTTTCCAAAACCTCTCCGGGCTGGATTTTGACTGGCTGCAATTTACACGAGGTCCGAACGAGGTGCAAACGAGGTCCAAACGAGGTCCGAAATCAGATTTTGGGAGACTGACCCCCTAAGTCTCCTGACGAACTCTTTGGTAGCCACACGCTTTCGCATTCTTTTCAGAACAGTTAGACTCAAGAGCTTTCAGCGGTGCCAAAAAATACATCAGTAAGTTAAAGTGATAGGCGCTGCACATGCGGGCCTTTCCCCATAGGCACTTGTTATAACATCGACCCAGTAATCGTCGGTGTTTGTATGAATCTTGCACAACAGAGCGAGCCACAAGTGATGTACAAAACTCCCAAAACACAAGGGAATAGCTACAACCATCTGCATGGTATCCATGAAAAACTCACGATAAACCATCAATTGGAGAAACACAAACATGCTAAACACCAACTGGACGCAACATCGCACCGACTTCCAGAAATTTCTCCCCCACCTAGGACGCACATTTCATTGAAACGCTTTGACTTCCACAACTAGGAGTACTTCCAGAGGTGTCACCGCGTCACCCAAGTCTTCCAGGGCTTCAAATCGGGCCTCCATACCATGTGCGCACGGCGACTGAGATGTGGAACGACCTTGGCGTGGGGAAGACCAACACTAGCTCGACGAATCAGGAGATATATTCATAAGTGGCGTTCTCGTCAGCAAACCCCTTCTGTTTGACACACACACACACATGTTTCAATGATTTTGATTGCGTTCATCAAGTGGAGAAAGTCAGGGATGCATGAGTGAGTGGAGTGAGGCGCTGGGCACTATGAAGTATCAATAAAGTGTCAGGATCAGCAGGAGCTATAGGAAAAATACCAGGGTTGAGGTGTGGTTCTGCCGCAACATCCAGCCATGGATGTGATTGCAAATTGAAAACGAAATCCGAAGTCCAGAATCAGAATCATTCTGAATTACTGCTGCAATGATCCTCAAAGGGTTCAGGTATCAACAGGAGGGGCTTCGACAGCATCCTACGACATGCAACAACATGCTACACCGACCTGTTGCAATCCACAAACCATACTACAAACATCTACTAATCTACAAACCCTTAAGGGAACGTCATGGAACATTCATGAAGCCGCCAAATGCTTGCGCTTTCTCCGAATCCGAATCGTCTGCGGCAATCTTTCTCCGCTCGGAGTCGATGTTCGACTGAGCACTCAGTCCAAATCGTTCAAGGACCAGAGCTCCTCCGGTCGGGGCCTGGATCCGAATCAAACACGGAATCTCTGGAACGGCAACCACAAAAACAGCGAAAGAACAGCAAAGCATCAGCAAATAGAATCAGATATCAGAGATAAGATGATTTAATGTAGATTATATAGCAGCTTCGATATGCTTGAATCATCTTGAATCATTCCCTCGAAGCATGAACTCAGAGTTTCGCAAGTTGTCTTTTAGTTGTCTTTCTCTGCTATCCAACGCAGTGTTCACCGCTGTGTTCACATCGGAATGGACTGCTACGACAAACAAATCATCACTGAACCATTGACTGCAGATGACTGCAGGTTCCAGGCGAGACTCATCTTGGAAAGCGGAAGTGAGGACTGCAGAATCTGCACATCCCATGCGTTGACCGCGTTGACCTCGACAGTAGAACTGTCCTTAGGAACGATGGACACTGCATGACCCTGCGTGACACTGCATGAATGTCTGGAGAACATCTCTAGATCCCAACAGGCCCAACCAGATTCAGCCATTGAGACTATGTCAAGCTCCTTAAAAACCTCCAGCAGCATGCAAAAATATGCAAAAGCTGCTAGACGATATGCCACATAGTTCCACTTCTCGAGACAAACAACGTAGACAGCAGTCATACAGCATGTTGAACAAGGTTCAATGTCATCATGAACAAGGAGCACCTCCTTGCTCTTCTGCGGATATCCACGTTCTCCTTCACTTAAATGAAAAAACATACAGCTGATCTCGAACAGTGTCAACTACCACCAGGATGGGGTGGTTTGAAAGGACATGAAAGGACAAACGTGTCAGAAACCTGCTACAACAACTACATCCCTGGCCTGGCATTTTGCTCTTGAAATCCCGCGCATTCTGACTGGCCAAGGCCATCTCGGCCTGCGAATTACCGTGCGAAGGAAACAGGTCACAGCCTCAAGTGGTGCTATTGACTCAACGACATTTCTTGATTGTTATCGCTGCATATGTTATGTATGCATGTGACATGTAGGTGAAAACCCATTGATGTCTTTGATGCACAACGGGAGACTTGGAGCATGTCATACGGATCTTGCATCAAACCGAAGAGCACGCCAGTGACCAGCACCAGTCTGCCTGCAACAGGAAGCTTTGTGCGGACTCCTGCTTCTGCAGCTCTTGAAGTTGACCTGTTTGAACTTAAAGTTGGATAGTGGGAAGGACAGCTGCTGGGAACCCCGGTTAACCGGGGGAGATTAAACCTCAAACGCTGAATAAACTATAGATGGTGGTGGCGTCAGTCAACTTTGCTTCATACGACCCTGGCGAATCATGGGTCCAAAGCAGAAGGCAAGGATAGATAACTCAAGAAAAACTCAGCCACCACACACCAGTTGATACAAATAGCAAGTTAACATAATTAATTGATAGAATGGTCACAATGAAACCCTTCAACAAAATCTGATCATCAGGCCTGCCATGCCGCAGGCCGTGGTGGCATCTGCCCGAGCACCAGTGGCATCGCCCATTTTCAGGCGCGCGCGAGCGCGGCACAGAAGACCATCCAGGACGCTGCGATGTGCCAGAAAGCCCCGGCCTCGATGTGGCGATAACCAAAAACACAACCAAAAAGACGGATCTTTGGGTGAAGGAAACATGTGGAAACATATTGGCAACCAAACCAACTAAGTTTTGTCTTTTTAAGTAGACATCTCCGTTTCTGGCGATACTTTTTACGATGAGTTTTACGATATATAAACCAAACCTGTCTAATCGCAACATCCCTTGCTCCACATGCCAAGACGCTTGATCCACTTCTGGCTGCCTGTGATCAAAGCATGCCAAAACGATGCTGCTTCCTTCTGCAAGTTTTGGTTCAAATTTCCAGAACACAAACTGAATTGAAACCAATGGGTGTTCTTCTTCCTCGGTGGGTTTCCTCCCAGAAAAGAATTAAACTGTTCTCATTGGGCCCGGCTGCGTGCGCGAGCGCACGTCTCAAGCGCTCATTTTGGGGTACCTCTGGGCACGCCCACTGACAAAAGCTAAAAGTGTACTGTATAGGCATTGGCTGAGTAAGTCTGTAACATGGCCAGAGTTCGCAGGCAGTATACATCAGCAAATGGAAGACTTCAATTCCAACACCTTTGCATGTACAAACGGCGCTATTATCAAAAATTATATAGATTATTTGGAGGTTCATTGTTTTTTTTGTGGTGGGCAAACGTCCTGTAGACTCGGTTCTCCAGTGCCGCTGTTGTGGAGACTCACCACAACTTGGAAAGGCAGCATTTGCATACCCAAGCAACAAAGCTAAGTATACATCACCAAACCCAAGATGCAAGATGGTCTTGATCGTTGATCCTCATAGGGGATATCTCTGTAGTGTTTCTTGCCATGCAACTAACCTGCAAATAAGGCGATTTCCACCGCTGCCCACCAGATCCCAGCCTCTCCCAGGGCTGGAATCTGCTCTACCAGTGCTTCATGGTCCCTCAGCATCGCAGCCTGGAAAACATCAAAGTTTTGTTGACTGAAGCGCCCAAGCACACGTGTCAAATGTTGTCAACAACGCAGGTATTAGCAAAGTCAAATCAACTCCTCTCAGTACATTTTGTAGTCTTGTATGATGGCAATATTTTGAAGGACATTTTGAAGACAGAAAATCTAGGATCCATTTCCGTGCCGGGACAAGACTGGGTTCACTGGGTTCCCGCCTCAATGCTTTTGGAGGCTGATGCCTCTGCCGCAGACCACTCCTGGGCATCGGCAAAGATTTAGTTACAAAAAAATGTAGTCACAATTACAATAGTCCCTGACATTGGTTTCTGTTGATCTCAAGTTTGACCTTGCGAACAACGAAGCATGGTTTCCCATGTTGTTAACGTGACAAATAAAATGGCCAATCCGCCAAATCCGCTCCTGATATCCCAGGGAGCTTGTGCCCACAGTTGTTCTTGTTTTGGTTGAAGCCAGGCAAATTCGACGATAATCGAGAAACCCAAGTTTCCCCTAGCAGCGACCAAATCTTGGCCGTTTTCAATCTCATCTCCAACACCTCCATCCGCAGATCCAAAACCTCCGCAAACAAACAAACGCATTGTTTCTCCAGGCTCTGATGCAAGAAATGGCTTTGGAAAAACACAAGAACCACGTTTCCTGTCACAATTTCTTGCCAAGGCCTTCATGGCACCCTCTCTGCCAGCATCCTGACACCACAGCATGAATTGTTCTGTCTCAGCCCTTTGACAATTTGTCGCCATCTCACACACCTGTCCTCAACACAAAGTAGCATCTTGCACGCATCATCATACAGGCCTTGGTCCAACTGCCACCATTGCCGACGATTACCACCCAGCACGGAGGACGACGACGACGACGACGACGACAACCACAACAACAACAACAACAACAACACCAACACCAACACCAACACCAACACCACCAACACCACCACCACCACCACCACCAACAACAACAACAACACCAACAACACCAACCCACCAACCAACCAACCAACCAACCAAGCAAGCAAACAAACAAACAAACAACAAACAAACAAACAACAAACAACAAACAACAACCAACAACCAACAACCAACAACCAACAACCAACAACCAACAACCAACAACCAACAAACAACAAACAACCACAACAAACAACAAACAACAAACAACAAACAACAAACAACAAAACCCAAACAACAAACAACAAACAACAAACAACAAACAACAAACAACAAACAACAAACAACAAACAACAAACAACAAACACCAAACACCAAACACCAAACACCAAACACCAAACACCAAA
>CAMXCT020001186.1:7500-16260 GCA_947184155.2 Cladocopium goreaui | reverse complement strand
CAACGACAACGACAACGACAACGACAACGACAACGACAACGACAACGACAACAACAACGACAACAACAACAACAACAACAACAACAACAACAACAACAACAACAACAACAACAACAATGCACACGACAAGACGATGCTCATGCTGACTCGACGATCAATTTGCACACATGACCCTGTCAATTTACCATGATTGTAACAATAACAAAAATGATCCACCAATCAAATCCAGTTTTCCAGCTTGAGCCACTGCCAATGCCCCTGGGTCTCCGATCTGATTGCATCTTGGTACTTTCCCTCTTGAGCCTCCACGTCAGCCTTTCGCTGCAACTCCCGGACGCAGCTGCATAGCCGCTCCTTCAGCACTGTGAAGTCAATGCTTCTCAAACACACAGGGTTGTGGCTGGAATGAAACGCCCCTTTTCGCCAGGATGGACTGTGTCTGGGATGAAACTCGTCCCCTGCAACCAGCCCCCCAGTGAATCTGATGCAACAGGGCCTGATCAGCTGTTTGAAGAGAAGTCAAAGAATTTCTCTCGTCCAGCTCTCCTGGGTGGCTGTGCCCACGTAGTCGAAACTATATACCTCTGCTGATTTTTCCCCAGAGGTTACCACACTTCCCTGTACTCAAACAATGTAGCAGTATTCTGGCTGCATGACCAAGTTTGGAGCAGCTTAATGTTGGTATGCTTTCTGCAGGGCCTATTCATAGCGTATACCAAAAAAATGAACAGGACCCATGACCCAAACGACTGTCGAAAAGCGAAAGAAACGTTTGAATCCCCGCTCTGAATCCAGATTCCGGCGGCTGAATCATACCAACATTGTGAAAACAAACGGCATTTCATCAACCAAACGGAGTATGCACAGCGGAAAGACATGACAGGTTGCAAAACGCGACAGTGCAGAATTGATCCAGCATTGATGTCAGGTCGGTCAAGACTCCATCATAGTTCGAATGGAAACGGCTGTAGTCCACCATTGCTCGCAGAGTGACATCTCTCCTGTGCTTGAATATATGTCTTCCCTCGTATCACGCTGTAATTCCTTTGAAGAAGGTGCTCTAAAGAATCAACAGGATCAATCCTATAATACGTACAGTTACACAAGTGTTTCGTGCGTTTCCAATGGGATCTGTCCGCGTGCTGTTCTCTACCGGAAGACCAAAGCGTGGAAAGTTCGTTGACACGTGTTCAAATAGAGTGGTCCCAAACAGTTATTTCTACAAGATTTGCTTAGGGCCTGTTGGTAGAAAGTTTGTGTGTCTGAGATTCTGAGCGCGCAAGCAAAGTATCCAATCTCGCAGAAGTTTTTGTCTCTGGAAACAAGCAAACACAGGGGTCCATCCACTTCTTTTGAAAGAAGCCCGATGTATTTGTTTGTTCAACCAACAAACAAAGTGATTTACAGTTACATCAAAAATAAACAGAGACTGGCTGGTCCATATCTCTTGGCTTCTTGCAAGCCGGTGCAATGGAAGACTCATTGAAGTTTGGGTTCACAGTTCACTGTCTTTCATTGCTGGATTACCAGATTGGCATGCTTGAAATTGCTGCAATCACTCCATTTGAAAGTCAAATCTCGGCCCTGCAGCATCTGGGCCCCCGGGCAAATCAGACAACGGAAGCACCAGCAGTGCGCTGAAGATGTTTTCTCGAGACTGCTGGAGCCTGCATAAGCTGACATTTGAGAGCTACAGTTGATCTTCATAGCCTGCTCAAGTTGATCTTCATAGCCTGCTCAAGCTGTTAACAACTAAGATAGGCCAAGCTCTGTTCGCAGGTGAAACACAGAGAGGACCTCGCTTTTGGGGAATCTGGATAGCATCGTTTTTCCAAAGGACTTTAGTCTGTGTATGTATGGGTATGTTCGTTGCTTTCGGGTGTGTCTTGGTGGGGTTGTTTGGTCTCGATGCTTGGCACTAGGAACGGGAATGATGTAGAGCAAGGATGTCCGTCCCAAGGCTGCAAGGCTAGCAATTATACCCACAGGACGTATACCCACAGGACGAGGGCATACCCGAGAGCGGAGCTAGCAACCCATTGGTTCCATCATTCCAGTGCCAGGGATTTCCTTGTCATAACATTTCCTTGTCATAATCTCCCGGCCCCATGGAACATATACGCATACCTCTATTAGGGGTTTCATATAGGGTATTATAAAATCCCCCGGCCCCATGGAACATATACGCATACTTCTATTAGGTGTTTCATTTAGGGTTTACATAAGTTATGAAATCCGGACTCGCCAAAAAAGTCGAAAAGATTGAAAAAGTGGAAATGGCCGAAACGCGTGCAGTCCGCAGAGGGTTCACTTTTCTGACTGATTTTGCCAAAAATTCGTCTTAGACCACGCTAACTCACAGATGTACCAGAGTCATAAAACACTGCACCTGCGCAGAGAAATGAGCCTCCCACTGACGTTCATACGACCATTCCGGGACAACCCTCAGTCCTGCCCTTAATTATACTGCAATTATGTTTAATTGCATACCATGATGGGCTAGCGTCCAAAGCTCCCATGTTTCTTCCCTGTTAGTTTTCTCTAAACTTGAGCAGCACTCCCACATCGGCAGTCGCGATCCATCAAGTCATGGCTCATGTTCAATAACTACAGCGACTATCTGGATGTCGTGCTCCTTGCTGACATGGTATGACCAAGACTGTTCAGGTACGGTGAGTATATGGAGCCTGCTATGTAGACGATTTGCTCTGTTCTGAATGTTGTAGAGGACGCCCGACTGACACGCCTGTAGCGCAGCGATCAAAGGCTGACAACAACAGTAGTATCAAACAAACTGCCGCTAGCGCAGTCCGAGGCAATTGCAAACTGTTCGCAAGATTTTCAACAGCACATTGTCGCCCAAACCTGTAGTTTGATAGTCTCAGCCATGTGTCGCTTGTCCACCTGCCGCAAGGGGCAAGGCTGGTGGACCAAATGTACTGAGAAGGGTATGTAGTTCCAGGGTGGGGCAGACTGATCTGCCAGGTTTCTTGGGGAACGGTGGTTTCAACCATGTTTTTTCCTCTGGTGTGCCTAAATGGAGGAAGTTGAACCGGTGCAAATCGCTATAACCCCATATGGTTTGAAAGTTCCCACTGACTGATCTTGTTTCTGTGTGTTTTCTGACAAAACGCCACTGCATCGACGATGACCTGCAACTTGCCATCCATCAGCCAGCTCGGTCCCAGGTCCACGGGACAGCTGTGCAAGCCTCGTGGAATGCTGTTGACATTTGCCTCTCGGCTACATGCTACACAAATGCAATCTGATATTATTCCTGTGGCAAGTTCACCTAGCACACACACACACACCATGCATCTGCAATGGCTTTGAAATCTTATTTTGCCATGTTGGAACCAACAAACGATTTGGAAGATAGGCCATTGATTGACATCCAGCAAACTAAAGCATTTGCCTTGCAAATGTAGTGGTCGTATGAAGTCCAGGGACCTATGAAAAGTTGCTCCAGTTGCATCCTGGGATGCGTTGTCAGAAAGTTGGAGTGCCTTCTTTTGCTATCTGGTTGGGAGGTGGTTGAACTTGCAGAGAACATTGTTGCTTCAAATGAGGGACTCCAATCATCATCCAAACGGGTTTCAAACGCCAAGTAAAATATAACCCACCCGTACTTGCCCGTTGGAAAATTGTGAACTGGTTGATTGGAATATTTCACCCACCCAGAACATTCTATTTAGTGCATGATGGTGGCCCTCAGTGCTGAAACATGGGAAATCTCAATGTCCGCACTTTCACAACACAGTCTGAGATATCCTCTCTCCAATTAGGGTGGCGGGGTTGACGGTTGGGATTTTTTGGATGCAAGGTGAAAACTGGGGGTGGCCTTTACAAAATTACAGACATGGGACAAATCACACCCTGCATTCTCTAAAAAATCCCGGCCGTCAACCCCATTTTTTCAATGCACTTTTGTCCTATTGTACCATTTTTTTTGGTTCTAAAAAATCTAACCCCTCACACATTGACATTGTCTGACACCAATATGTTGGCACAGGTGTATGTTCCCAAAAAAAAATGGATCTTTTACAGGCCGTAGGGATTGTCCAACTGAAGCTATCAGAAACCATGGAGAGAAAAAACAAAGTATTTCAAACCATTCAAGCACATTCAAAAGAAGGAATGTCGACCAAGCATGTTCTGCAAACACGTGCTTTACACCAATCGGTGTTGTTTCTTTGTTGGACTGAACGAAATAGTTCGAAATCTGTGCGTAACATGCCATCAGTCGGGGTTTCATGAATAGCCTTCCTAATTTGTTACCCTACTTTTTGCCTGCAGTTTTTTTGACCGCCGCTGCTGCCCCATCGCACATGTCGATTTCAGAAACCCTTTTGTCTTAAGGACCCCTTTCGAAGGGAAATTTGTTTGTTTTTAACGACCTTCAGTATCAATGCATAGAATTGATAGCATTGGTGTGCTTTGGTGGGGGATGGGGGGTGTGGGCCTCTACAAAATCCCAAACATGGGTCAAGAATGGTGTACCTCTGCAAAATCATAAACTAGGGTTCTTTAGGCTCGCCACCACTGTTTTGTATGTTATTTTGGGTTTTTTGGATCTTTTGGGTGGTTTTTAGCATTCAGCGCAGGGCCATGGATAGTCAACATTCCTTGAAATGGAAAATGTTTGAAACATATAAATATATTAGCGGGGTTCTCCACCACTGTTTTGCGTCCCCTTTTAATAGCATTTGGGCTCCAAAATGGCCACTACAAAATCCAAACACGGGTTGAAGACCAGCGAACGCCCCTACAAAAACCCGAAAGGTGGGTGATCAAGAAGGGGAAACAAAACTTCTCTGTGTAAAAGTTGGTTGCCTGTAAAAGTGTGTTGTGTGCACAAGTTTCTGTGTGCAATTCATCTTCCGCGTAAAAGCATCTGTGTATAAAAGCGTCTGTATGTGAAACGGCGCAGCACATCGTTTTGCTCGCGCGGGGCAAGCGTTCTTGAGCCAAAGCCAAGTGAATGTCCTTGGCACATGACAGTACCTGACAATGGCTGTCATGGGTTACATGATAAGTTACATGCTATGTATAGGCTATATGATCCAACACCCCTCCACTGAGTCGCTGAGCATAGTCTTTGACTTTGCTCTGCCGAAGGTGGGTCAACTATCTTGGTCGGCACTGCTTACAAGCTGTATAGCCTGCATTGATGGCAGCACCACGGAGCATATTTCTGACCCTGTGTCTGTTAACAGGTGCACACACCATCCCACAGTTAGGACGATGATACTTTTCACCGTGGCCTATGATACATACGAATTTCATCTGCTGCTGATTCGTTTGCAGCAGTTGTGCTTCTTGCTGCATTGCTGCTGGTTCATTTATAGCAGCTGAACTTCTAGACCGAAGACCTGCGTCTTCAGGAGTTCTGTTCTGTACAACCTCTGTTCTCTCAGGCGAGCTTGTCGTTCCCAATCCGCGATCTTCTTCTTCTTCTTCCATTTCTGACATTGAAAGTGTTAGCTCTTTCTTCGGCTTCATCCAATTGACCATGTTCAAAACGAGACTGATGAAAACATACAAAGCTAACAAATGAACAATAAGGAAATACAGCCAAAAAAAGTGATGCTGAATCCCTCCTGTTCATCCCGTCCTTGAGCTGTTGCAAAGGTCACCACTGATGCAATCACAGCTCCTCCCTTGAGGCGCAGCAGCTTCAGCAGTTGCAAAATGCGACTGCCGTCCAAAACTTTCGTTCCGAGATCTGCCCAGGTGGAATCTGTTCCAACCTTCTGTACTTTGAATCTTTTCTGCTCAATAGCATCTTGCACCCACAGTTCTTTGAGTGACAAGTGCTTCACTTTTCCGACACCTTTTCTTGATGCGATGCCTTTCGCTGCTGATGAGTCAGTAAGGCAAATCATCCATCAGCAACCTCCTTCCAATCTCTTCATAAACACCTTTTACCAACCATCCAGCGGATGCGCCTCTTGTGAGAGCATAGTATTCAGCCTCACCAGAGCTGGGGGCAATCACTGTTTGTCGTGCGCAGCTGGTGTCCAACAGGTGTAAGCCATATTTCACGGCATAGCAACTCATGCTTTTCCTTGACTTGTTGCAAGTGGCCCAGTCGCTGTCGCAGTAGATGTGCAATGAATCGGGCTCATGCTTTTCCTTGACTTGTTGCAAGTGGCCCAGTCGCTGTCGCAGTAGATGTGCAATGAATCGGGCTCATCTTGCAAATCAAATCGCCACTGTTCTGTTGGATGCTTGACCAAGTATCGAACAAGTCTTCTCACATGCAGCAGGTGCAACTCTGTTGGTTGCAACATGCCTGTTGCAATCTGTGAAACTGCAAACTGAATCGTTGGTCGATCTACTGACAAGTAAAGCGCAGTTCGGGCCATCTGCCTGAACCACTTTGCATCTTTGTCTTTCAGAAAACGGTCAAGGTTTCTTTCATTCTTTCCAGTCTCCTTGGATGCTGGGGTTTCAACTCCTCTGGCCTTGTCTAGGCCCATGTCCTTTGCAGGGGGGCCGGTACCCCCGGGCCCCGGCTCGATACCCGGCAGCGCACTGAGCAGACAGGGCTGTGCCGCGGTCAGACCGCGTACTCCGGAAACGGAGAACCAGGGTACCCAAAGTGGCCCGGTGCAGTAGCAATCCTCGTTCCCATGTCCTTTGCCAATTGCGCTGCATACTTGGGATCTGCTTCCCAACTGAAACCTTGATGGTTCCACTTGATGATTCTGTGGAGGTGCGTTCCTTCTGACACTTCCCCTCCATGGTCAGGATCTACAATCCTGGGCAGAATCTTTACTTCGAACTTTTCCTTCATCTATTCATCAAGACAGTCCAGATCTTCAGAAAGACCTTCCGCCAGGAAAGGAAGTCATCGCCGTGACATGCAATCATGATTTCCCATTCTGGGCGATAGTAAAGGCCTTGAATGGCCGCTGATCCAATGGAACCCGCAGGAACCATACTGTCCTTGATGTACAGTCCCCGCTGCCTGCTGGCTTCTCGAGTTCCATTCATAGCCTTGAGAAGGAACCAAAGATTGACTCCAACGTACATGTCCTTGGGTGGCATGACTGCTATGCCACCAGTGCTGTAGGCATGAAAGAAGGCGACAGAAATGTCGTATCTTGCCACCAATCTCTTCTTGCCCTTGTCTGCCTTTGCTGCAGTGGCTGCTTTCGAGACAAGGCTACGCACCCACAAAGGCGGTGTGCCTGCAAATGTGTCGTCCCTTGGACCAACATTGATCTCTTGAGCAACCAATCTGGATCTCACACCTCGTGGATCATCAGGTAGGGCCTTTCTGGTATCTACCCACCTGGATTTCACAACTTTGAGGCCACGCTTCTTGACCTCTTCCATGGTCATATTCTCCCTGACCTTGTGCAATTCCATCTTTTCCATTTCCCTTGTACGTGCCTTTCTCACTTGGTCTTCCTCTAATCGCTCTCCGGTCTTTTCGGCCAAGACCTGTTCCAACCTTACCAGTTCAGGACTTGATCTTCCAGGTTTTCAATGCCCTGATCTGCCTCTCTCCTTTGAGATCTTTGAACATTGGGATCCATTCGTGTTCTTTGCTTCCCCCGTGGCTTCAGCCCAAGCAGTGCCACCCGCGTCAGGTCTGGCTGCGGTGCCACCCGCTGCCTGCCCAGCGGTTCCACCCACCTGGGATTTTGATGCGCCACTCCGATTTTGATCAGTGGTGCCACCTGCTTGATCTTGGTCAGCGGCGCCACCCGCATGACCAGCGGTGCCACCAGCTTGTGTTGGGGCGGTGCCACCCGCACCCGGAGCGGAGCTTCCCACTCTTTCACTGGCGGGGCCACCCGCTCCCATTTCAACATCTTCCTTTCTGGCTGCCTCAGCTTTTTCTTTCCTGATGATTTCTTCAAACCTCGCTCTGCATTCTTTGTTGTGAGGCTTGGGGTTGTCGTCTGAGCAGTGACATCCTGGGACAGTTCGGATTTGATCTGTCCAACCGCCACCTTCTGTCTACCCAGAAATTTAAGGGCTTCAGTGACTAGGTGGATTGCGTAAGGGTTCACACCTTTGGCCACAAACCCGGCTAAAAACACATCCAGTGCGTTCATCAACAATCACCAAGACAGGTATCGGTGATTCAGCGTCCTCCCCTGGGATCTTCAAGGATGGCCCCCCAATTTCCATGGGTTGTGGCATCTGATTCAAGACCCGGCTGGTTCTTGCAATTTCCAGCAATTCACCACGAACCAAGTGGTACCTGCTCAACCGACTTGAATTCCGCATCACATGATCCGTCATAGTGATCCTGCAACCCAGCAATCGCCACACCGAGAAGGATTTCATCATCCAGGGTCTTTCCAGATTCAGCTTCGTATCTTCTGATATTCTTGTCAAACATTTCCAACTCTGATTCAATGTCAGGCCCAAACTTGGTAGTATGAATCAGTGACAAACTACTTGGCCAGTTTGGGGTGGTAAGCCTCTTCCAGTTTCCGGAATGCTTCAACCCTTCTCCTGGCCCTGAATTCTGAATGATGTCCAGTGCCCTTCCCTTGGCCAGCATGCTTTATCCGATTCACTCAGCAACCGGTTGGGCATGGGGACCCTTGATTGTTCAATTCTTTCAAACAAACCGATGTAATTGGCCGAGATGCATGTCACGTAAGCCTTGAAAACCAATGACCAATCAGAATATTCAGCAGGGTCTGACTTGAACTGTTCGGGTTTTCCTATCTGCCATGTTTCAACAGTCATCGGTGGGGCTCCCGAACTTGGACTTGATTGGGCTCCCTGAAG
>CAMXCT020001186.1:0-2500 GCA_947184155.2 Cladocopium goreaui | reverse complement strand
TGCCACTTCTCTTGATCCGGTTTGCGATTGTCATCTCTGAATCTTGACAGCCCTTCCTGTTGCCTGCTGTTTTGCCTGGACGTCTTTTTTTCTCCCTGACATGTCTTTCTCTCGGCCTCCTCACGATGTCACTTTCTCTCTTGCTCCGATCACCGCTTCGCAAATCACACTGTTACCGCGGATCAGGCCCGCAGCACTGACAATGGGGACAACTCCGGCGACAGCCGGGCGCAATCCGAGCGCAAGCTGGACACATCTCACAAACAGGTTCCCCACACCGTCGGCACAAGAGACTTCGCGCGAGAAAACATAAGGCTTTGTACATTCTCAACAACCTTCCAGCATCACCTGAACGAAACAAGTCGTGATGTGATGTAGTGATGTGCTGTTATGGTGATGTGGTGTTCTGGTCGTGCGGTGATGTGGCGATGAGTGTGATGTGGTGATCTGGTGATGTGGCGATGTGGCGGTGACGTTGTGATATGCTCATCTGGTGATGTGGTGATGCGGTAATGCGGTGATCTTATGATGGCGGTGGTGGTGTGATGCGGTGATCTGGTGATGTGGTTATATATGGTGTTCCTGATGTTGTGTTGCGGTGATGTGTTGATACGGTGATGTTATGATGTGGTGATGTGGTGATGTGGTGATGCGTGGTGATGTGGTGATGTGGTGATGTGATGTGGTTGTGGTTAATTTTCTTCTCTGCCATATTTTCCATATAACGGAGTTTAGACTTGTAAATTTCCTTCGGTTCTGAATTTCTGCATTGTCTTTGATGGGCCGGGCATTTTGCTCTAAATATTGGGTGCGGTTGAGAAGTGAGTTCCAAACATAAAATTTGATTTGTAGTTTGAAGTTTTCATCAATGAAATTGAATTTTAAAATCCCAAAATGTTTCGATGCAAGGCACAAACTGCCAATACTACAATGGTAAGTATGTGTAAACATATATGTATGTATGTGTGTGTGTCTGTATCTTGTACTTAGGAATATACATATATACATGCACACAGTTTGTTAGTTGCCAACGGTACGCACATGCTTTTGAGAGACGAATTTTGACCCCTTTCTCTCTACGCAACATTCAACGTTTCCAAGCAACCTTGGTGTTTCCTTTCACTCTTACACGTCAAAATCAAACAAGCAACTGTGGGATCACAAGTAAGTATAGGGTGCCACGGTGCGACTGCATATTTTTCAAGAACTGATATTCTGACTAAAATCCGAAAACAAATCATCACACCCATCCACGTGAAGGAAGAAAAATGGGTTAGCAGAATTTCCCTTTTGATTTGGTCTAAGCAAAAGGCTGGCTGAATTGAGATGTTCACCACCAGTGGTACTGAAGAGCTGTTCAAGTCATTCCAACGAAACGAGCCCACAATATTTAACTATTGCAATCACGCTGCTCCTGATGTTCATATTTTATCATCATGGGTTCAAAGTTTGCTGCGGGCAGTGATAAATGCCCAAAAAAGAACGTGCACAAACATGCATAAACGGTATCAGATCAAATTTAAGAGAACATCCAGCACAACAAAATCACCAACCTATCTTTGCCCCATTGTTTTGATATGTGTTGATTGATTTTGACTGGCCCCGATGGCCTTTGAACCTCCGTTCCATGGGTTTTCTTGCCGACCTGTCGCGATCACAAGTCGCAAATGCAAACCATGTTTCCTATATGTATATGTGCTGGATAATATATCATTGCATCTTCCGAGCGGCGTCAAAAGAATATATTTCAATTGCTCCTCTTATCGCAAATAGGTATTCATGTGGGAACATCCCCTGAACTGTTTCCGGTTCGAATTCCGCCCGTTTTGGGCCTGTTACTTCCAAGCAACAAAAGAATTGGACCCAAGGCAAACAAATTGGCTCAAATTCTCCTGGGTTTCGACGTTGCAGCATCCACAGCGCCTGGCCTGAACGAGGGCAAATGCCATCACATTCACCGCCAAACCAATTGCCACGTAGAAATTCATCCACCTAGGACCCGGTTGGCCATTGCAACTGGAAAATTCGGCAACTGGAACATGTCTTTGGAACTCTCACAGGTTTCCTGTGTCCAACCCATTTTTATGCCAACAAAACCCCCCAAAAAAAAAAACTGGAAAACAACATGAATCGGTTACGTTGTGCCGTTGTGTGGGATTGCGGTGTGAGCCGAAACAATGTTCACATGTTTTGACAACGATGAAAACAATCACAAATACAATTTGCAAAACGAAAAACACTGTCCTGTGCTTACACCCGTTAAAGACATCCAAACATCAAAAAACACTCACCGACAACACGCTGATAAAACAGCGTCACCAAAAGGGAACGCCAAAAGTAAACACAGTCCATACCAGTAACTAACAAGCACAACACTGAATTCCAGCATGTGTTCATCGCAAAGCCATTTGCAAAACACAAATGTATGCTGATTTTGCGTTTTGTCAGCAAGTTTTGAAGGCATTCAACTGGACACAGCCAAAAACAGTTCTTACGTTTT
>CAMXCT020001185.1:90000-171906 GCA_947184155.2 Cladocopium goreaui | reverse complement strand
AACTCCCAAAGAATTTACTTCGTACCTAGTATTAAAACCGAAAACAAACATCCTCTTGGAATTTTTGATACGGGCATTCATTCAATGCATGGCCTCTGCTTCTCGGGTTTGCAATTTAGACCGACACTGCTCTGCATGCGTGCTTTCCACACATGTCGTTTTTTCCCGCAAGCATCCCCTGTTGCAGGATCGTTCTCAAGCAGCTGCTATCTTCACACGGGAGCTTGCCGTCTTGTTGAGACAAGTTGCCGTGAGCCAACGCAAAAATTCGGTGACAGTAAAACACTTCACCCTGGTTTTGTTGAAACCAGCTGGGATGGCCTCCCCCGCACCCCTGAGATGGAGACTGGGCTTTCGCCCGCGGCCTTTCAAATCTTCCGCCCTCACTGCCTGCCACCCACGGGCACATGCCTCACGTAGCAGTAGAGTCATTCCTGGCTCTTCGGCCTTGAAAGTGTCAGTCACGAAGATTGCAACTTGTATCTCCTGACCCGGGTGAAACGTCAACTTCACACCTCCTGCTCCAAGCAAAGCAGAAGCTGACATCAAGACGGATCCACTCAGAGCAGCCATGAAACGCACTTTTCTTTGCACCCTAACGAAGTTTGAGACCACGAAGAGCTTGGCTTGCCGCAGGTCCTGGACATGGGTAGTAAGATGCAGATGCTTGGCAGGAACAAAACAAAAACAAACGTGCAAATCAATGGCAGGCAATTCACCAACAATAGGATTCCCCCAGGCTCCTGAGTTCTCGTCGCAACCCCATGTGCCGTCAAAGATTGAGACACTGCTTGCGCCTTGCCGCCTTCCATCTTGGAGCAACACCACGCTGGGCCACTGAGACCTTGGCAGGCCCACTGATGCCTTTTCTTCGTGGAAGTCAATTTACCGGACACTTCGTATGCCTGTCTTTTTTTTTCCTGAGACCATCTCCTTGTCGGTTTGCTTTGGTCAGTCGCAAGGCCTCTTCCTGAACCTCTTGGGTGACCTCATCCGGCAACAAACAGCCATCTGCCAGAGCCTCAGCCTTTCGTTACAAACCCTGTTTTCTCTGGAAATTTCTTTCCTTCTGGGAAGATTCTGTCAACAGCTCGGAAGGTTTCCGAGGAGGTGTTTCGCATTTTTGCACTGCTTCCAGCAATGCTTTCTTTCTTGTGCGGTTCCAGTTGGCAAAAGATCCGGTCTTCACTTTGCCTGTGACACCACAATCGAACCTTGGTTTTGTCCGCGGCCGGGACCTTCCACTGGACAGTAGGGAAGCGTAGATTCGTCGAGCGGCTTGAATCACTTCAGGTTGCACTGCTGGGCTCCTGGCCTGCCCATCGCCCATGACAATTGCAAGGCGACGGTCTGTGTCCACAGAAGCGTTGGAAAGTTCCACAGGACTTCTCTTGAGCTTCGAGAATTGTTGCTCCACTCCACTTGTGGCTGCGGTCCAACATTGACAAGCTGCCATGACTTGTATCAGGGCCGTGGCCTCATACTTCCTTCCCTGGGCACCTTTCCGACTGCTTGTGCGTTGAAGGGCTTCCCTCCATGCTTCTCTGTTACTCAAACCTGCTTGCTTCTTCAAAGCTGCAGCAATGGGCAGCAAGCGGGCATACTCTTGCTTCAGTGCCTCAAAAGGTACCGAATACACTTGAGCCAGCCTCTCCAAGTTCCGTAAAACATCCGCACTGCAGTCACGGCCTCTTACGCAGTCAGACAAATGAAAAACTTGAAATGCCGCCGCCAAGTGCCAACTCGGAAACTCATGCGCGACGACTTCCTCCACGAGAGACACCCATTCCTGCAGCCGGCTGCAACGACGACAAGATATGATACAGTCAAATTTAATGGCAAACTGACACAGCCCCCCCATGGAAAAGCTAGGCTAAGCACCGGGGTCCTCCATGACTGCAAAAGCCCTGTCCAAGTCTCGGTTCGAAACTTGGATGTCCAACGCAAACCCATCCTGAAGAATGGTCACGGGAATTCTTCTATCTAAGAATTCTTTCGTGAAAGTGGGTAGTGTCAACACCTTCCGGTCAACGAAGAGAGACCTTGCCGAGAGGACAAAATGGCTGGCTCGTAAATTCAAATCAGCAACATCAATGTCTTCACGGTCGCATTCCCTTGTGTAGTCGTTGCTGATAGCTGCAGCGTCGGTAATCATTGCAAGCAAAGCTGCTTTGAACGAACTGAAATTTTGGCAAAGCTTGGTTGCCCAAGTTGCCTCAGCACCTCGCATGGCTTGGACCCTGCCGCACACATTGAAAGCTGCTTGCAAATTCCGAATTATCCGGCTGAGAGGATTCAAGTATGACGAGAACCTGTGCTTCGCCGCAGACATGGAGGTGCAAAGGTTTCCAGTCAAGTCGGAGTCCTCTTTGCATTGGACGGCCTTGGCCCACCATTGGCTGAGGATGTGGCTGTGGTGCACCTTCTGAGCGAAGCTTTCGGACCCATGGATCCATTCGTTTGTCAAACTTTTGACAGGTTCCAATGCAAGGAATGGTCTCTTCAAGGGACGGGTCGATGCATGCGCCGCATCTCTGCCGACGATCTTGCAATTTGTAAATTTGGATTGAAAGTCGGTCGCGGCCCTACGGCGCCCTCTCTCTAAGTCACCTGCTAAAAGTTCGGATGCAGCAGCGTCACTGGCCACCATGGTGACCCTGTCCTGAATCTTCCGTAGAAGTTCAGAGTCGACCGGCTGCTCGCTTTCCTTGGCTTGTCTGGGAGGCTGCCGCATCGGTTGGCAGAAGTTCTGCATGATTTCAGCAGTTGCTTCAGCTATGGACTCAGCAGAACCTGTCACAGGCTGCAAGCCAAGCGCGCCACTGATGGTGGTTAGGTCCGGTAGAACAGCGCGGAAGCGCACAAGAAGATTTCCTTTGCGTTCGTCTCTCATCAATGAGATGCAGCGAGACTCTGCCAGCAAAGTCCTGTTGCGAGCACAAACTGCTTCCGAGAGGGCATACCGCACTTGAGTTTTTTTATCGGACGATCCGCCACCTTGTCTCGCAGATTGTCCTTGCGTCATACCCTGCAAACTTGACTTAAAAGCCTCGTCGCTAGGGGCTCCGCAAAGATCATCTTGGCTTGCTGTCATGTGTCCCTTGGACTTCTCATGCCTCTCCAAGTTGTGTTTCTTCAACACGGAAGTCGGAGTTTGTTCAAAGTTGGCCCATGGGCCCTCCAGACCGGCTTTCGCGCATAAGCTGCAGCCGAGCTTGGATTCTCCATCGACCAGAAGCACTCTCAGCCATGGTTTTTTGTAAAGTGACCATGACTGCTGCACGGCGCACAAGCTGCACTTGTGCACTCCTCGCTTGCAAGTCTGAGTGTGTTCAGTGACCAACTTACCTGGAACCAAGTGCTTCAACTTGTCGCGAGAATCTCCCATGGCGCGAAGAAGGAAACCCCTGGAGAGCGAAGAACTTATTGTATTCATTGTATTGATAGAATCTGATGATAGTCATAGTACTTTAAGGCTTACTTAAGATGCATTCAATGTGATTGACAGTATTGGAGCTTTGAATTGAAAGATGCGGAAATCTTCAAATTTTTGATCATACCTTAGATGTTTTAAGGTGCGTGTTTCAAAACCCTGCAGCCGCTGACGGCAACACACAGAAAGAGTCACAATTCAATGCAATGCTTTCGCCCCTCGAAATGAAGAAATCAAGCAACTACGACAGTAGTGGCTGGCAGTAGTGGCTGGCGGCGCGACATCGACTCTTCTTATTTTCTGAATAATAATAAGTCAAGCAGCACCCGCGGAAGCAGCAATTGCTCAGATGATGTGAGCTGACTTGACACACACATGTCCGTAGACAGTGACATTTAAAATTGTCCGCAGACACTCCCCACGGCATGTGTCCGTAGAGTCCGTAGACTAAGATATTTTCCTGTCCGTAGACCAGAACCAATGATGTGTCCGTAGACCAAGTCAGTCCGTAGACTATGATTTTCCTGTCCTTAGACCAGAACCAATGATGTGTCCGTAGACCCGCAAGTCAGTCCGTAGACTATGACTTTCCTCTCCATAAGATGAAGTGCAGATCTGTTACTTTGTTCGTGGACAATCATAAAGATTCATTCAATGCGGTCCGTGGACTCGAGGATCAAAAAATGATCAGACCTAGTCCGCAGACAACTCCGTATTTAAGATGTCCTTCAATATTATTCCTCGCGGGTGAAAGACAAAACAGCATTTCCATGGCAAGGTAAACAGACTGCAGATGCGATGGCAAAACGATTTTGAGCAAAAAATAACTCTGCTAGGGCGCTCGGCTGTGGAAGTTGACCAAGGGCTTACAATAACAATTTTACAAGTGGATTTATCACGACTAAGCTCACATATAATTTACACACCATTAACAAAAAAAAAATATATAATCATGGAACTTGAAACTTATTATATACAACACCTGTATGGGGTATCCAACCTTACTATGTTTTCCCTTTGTAGGCATTCTATGGATATCAACTGGAACGCTGGGCAACACTGTTCCCCTGATCACTTACATTGAAATAATGACGAGGTGGATGCTTTGAGACAACCATAGGAACAAGAGGACCCATGCCAACCAGATCTGTTCACGCATGGAGTGAACGACTCAGTGGTCAGGTGGAATGTTTTATTATAGATAACCAAAACCAAAATAAAACTGGTCACACTGTCAAAGAGCTTAATACCTTGGCATTAGTGGTGGTGGAATAGTTTCAGTGACAGACTGGATGCATACTTGAACACATCACACACACTTCACTTAGCAACAAAAAAGACACCAAGAGCAACCAAGCTACTGCTAAACAACGCTAAGGCGACCAGGCCGTCCAAGCGCGCCACGCAGTGCCATAAGTGAAGGTGGATGTCACCAAGTGCCACGCCTGCCACGCAAGATGAAGGTGGATGTCAGCAAGTGTCAACGCCTGCCACGCAAAGTGCCGCGGCGTCACCGGCGACCAAGCCCGCCCAAGCGCGCCACCAGAGCCAGCCCAGTGCCATAAGTGCCACGCCTGCCACGCAAAACCAAGGTAGATGCCTCCAACTGCCACGCCTGCCACGCGAAACGAAGGTGGAGGTCGCCAAGTGCCACGCCTGCCACGCAAAGTGCTGCGGCGTCACCGGCGACCAAGCCCGCCCAAGCGCGCCACCAGAGCCAGCCCAGTGCCATAAGTGCCACGCCTGCCACGCAAAACCAATGTAGATGCCTCCAAGTGCCACGCCTGCCACGTGAAACGAAGGTGGAGGTCGCCAAGTGCCACGCCTGCCACGCAAAGTGCCGCGGCGTCACCGGCGACCAAGCCCGCCCAAGCGCGCCACCAGAGCCAGCCCAGTGCCATAAGTGCCACGCCTGCCACGCAAAACCATGCAACTGCCACGCGTGCCACGTGAAACGAAGGTGGAGGTCGCCAAGTGCCACGCTTGCCACGCAAAGTGCCGCAGCGTCACCGGCGACCAAGCCCGCCCAAGCGCCCCACCAGAGCCAGCCCAGTGCCATATTTATGTGCCACCAAGTTCCACGCCTGCCACGCAAAACGACGGTGAATGTTGCGTTGTGCCACACCTGCCAAGCAGAGTGCCGCGGCTGCCACGCAAGATGAAGGTGGATGTCACCAAGTGCCACGCCTGCCACGCAAGATGAAGGTGGATGTCAGCAAGTGCCACGCCTGCCTTGCAAAGTGCCGCGGCGTCACCGGCGACCAAGCCCGCCCAAGCACGCCACCAGAGCCAGCCCAGTGCCATAAGTGCCACGCCTGCCACGCAAAACCAAGGCAGATGCCTCCCCAGAGCCTCCAAAAGTCTTTAATAAAGGCAGCTACCTTAATTAAGGGTCTCTGGATCTTTTGCTCTTTCATTGTTTTTTTTTGATGAGACATTGATGAAATCATGTTTGCTGTATCTTGATCTCCTTTGGGGAGATCATTGGCTCAAACCAAGTTTTTCTGTGCCATGCAACGCAGGTGCTTCTGGCTTGTTTTGTTTTGTAGTTCTGCAGGCTTGCTTAATTAAGCAATCTTCATTTAGCACCTCTTCGCGTTTTAGAGTGCTTAATTCAGCAGTCTGAAGTTTCTCTAGGTTGCTTAATTAAGCAATCTATCGAGTGCTTAATTAAGCAATCTAGATTTTGCTCAATTTTACACAATTTGAAGGCAGCGGCTCGAACCAATTATATGCCATGGGTGGCAACCAGGTGCTTCTGGCTTGTTTTTTTTTCGTTCATGCAGCCAGCAGCAGTTCTGCAAATTAAGAATGTGATTTTGTGGCATTATACTTTTTTTATAAAGAGGTTTGCCTAGGCAGGGTTTGTATAATTAATAATGTCAAAGGGGAAAAAATGAGGAATGTAGTAAAGTAAACCTAGAAGATGGCACTTATTTGGGGACTAGTGGGGGGCAAAATGTTGTTTGGTAGAGATGGCCTGGCGACCCTTAATATAAGGTGGGTACCAGTTTTTTTTGGGCAAAAGGAACCATTGTAGAGACCACTTCTCTGATGAGTATGTCTGGTCACAAGCAGCCATTATAGACATCACTCCTTCGAGGAGTGCTCATGAGTAGATAGTAGAAGTGAGTAGGGAGTAGCCAGTAGATAGCAGTTAGTGGCCAGTTAGAAGTCAAAAGTGGGTAAGTGAGCAACGAGTAGTGAGTAGCCAGTAGTGAGTAATGGTAAGTTAGTAGTGTAGTGGGTAGTGACTAGTGGGTAGTGAGTAGTGGGTAGAGTCAGTAGTTTATTGTCAGTAGCTAGTGGCGAATAGTGATCGTTTTATGGTTTCTAGTTGCTAGCCTGTATAGTGGTGAGGTAATACTCAGTAAGTAGCAGCTAGCAGCTAGCAGTTAGCAATTATAATGGCCAAAGTGCGGAAGCAATCCTATGCTACCTGCACTCCTCTGAGGAGTGCTGTTATTTAAAAAAAAACAATAAATTGGAAAACGCAATTATTTTGTCCAAGTATGTATTAAAATTTGAGCCCCACCAAGTCTTTTAAGAGCGGGGCCCAAAGCTGAAACTAAAAGCTAAAATCTGTTCTTTTCAAACCTTGTTAACAAAATAGTCAAGGCTGAACCCCACTAACAATTACAATTTTTACTGCTGCCCAAGGTTGAAAATTGAATCTGTTTTTCAAACCTTGCCAAAACATATAGCCAAGGTTGAGCCCCACTAACACTAACAAATATATTTTTTTACTGCGGCCCAAGGTTGAAGATAGAATATGTTCTTTTCAAATCTTGTTTCAAAGTATTCAAATTTGAACCCCATTTAAAATTATAATTTTTAGTGGGGCCCAAAAGCAAAGATAACATATGTTCTTTTCAAACCAGGTGAAAGTATTCAAATTTGAGCCCAATCATTTTTTTCAGGGTTGGGCTCAAAGTTGAAGATAATATGATCTTTATAAAATTTGTCGAAGTATTCAAAACTTTGAGCGCCACTAACAACTGTATTTTTTAGTTGGGCCCAAAGTTGAAGATAAAACATGTTCTCTTCAAATCTTGTTGAAAAGTATATATTCAAGTTTGAGCCCCACTATATAACAATTATAATTCTTAGTGGAGCCGAAGGTTGAATATAAAATATGTTCCTTTAACATTTTGTCAAAAATATTCTAGGTTGAACCCCACTAGAAATTAATATTTTTGGTGGGGCCCAAAGCTGAAGACAAAATATGTACCTTTCAAATCTTGTCACAAAGTATTCAAATTTGAACCCCAGAAAAAATCATAGTTTTCAGTGAGGCCCAAAGTTGAAGTAAACTGTGACAGTATTCAAACTTGAACCCCACCAAGTTTTTTTCAGGGTGGGGCCAAAGTTGAGGATAATATATACGTTTTTCAAATCTTGTCGAAATATTCAAATAAGAATTGTAATTTTCAGTTGGGCACGTAGCTGAAGGTTTTTGCAGGAGCCCCGTTTTCCCTTTGCTTATGTGATCAAAGGGGGTCATTGCAAGGCATTGCACTAAGAGGATTGCCATAGTACATTAGCTTGAAATTACCACCCAGCAAGATTGGGCCTTGGAACATATCGAGCCAAGGTCATAAACCATGAGATTATTATGTGGTAGAATTAGTAGGTGTTAAAAAAAAGTTAATTTTTCACATTCACATTTTTTAACACTTTTTTAAATGTAAAAAAACTAGGTTTATATATATATATAATATATAAATCAATTTAAAACCTTTTTTCTTTACAGTTAAAAAAAGTGTTAAGAAATGTTAAATTTTTAACTTTTTTCCCGAGAGCGTCTGAGCGCAGGGTTCTTCCAATAGTGGGGGTCTGTAAAACATCTTCTCATCTTCACATCTTCTCTCACATCTGCTCATCTTCACATCTTCTCTCACATCTTCTCTCACATCTGCTCATCTTCACATCTTCTCTCACATCTGCTCATCTTCACATCTACTCTCACATCTTCTCTCACATCTGCTCATCTTCACATCTTCTCTCACATCTTCTCTCACATCTGCTCACCTTCACATCTGCTGTTCTTCACATCTTCTCTCACATCTGCTCATCTTCACATCTTCTCTCACATCTTCTCTCACATCTGCTCATCTTCACATCTTCTCTCACATCTGCTCATCTTCACATCTGCTCATCTTCACATCTGCTCATCTTCACATCTGCTCTCACATCTGCTCATCTTCACATCTTCTCTCACATCTGCTCATCTTCACATCTGCTCATCTTCACATCTGCTCATCTTCACATCTTCTCTCACATCTTCTCTCACATCTGCTCATCTTCACATCTGCTCATCTTCACATCTTCTCTCACATCTTCTCTCACATCTGCTCACCTTCACATCTGCTGTTCTTCACATCTTCTCTCACATCTTCCTCTCACAATATGCTCACCTTCACATCTGCTGTTCTTACACATCTTCTCTCACATCTGATCATCTTCACATATTTCTTCTAACATCTTCTTCTCCCCCAATCTGACCTCATCTTCACATCTTCCCTCACATCTTCTTCTACACATCTTCTTTCACATCTCTCATCTTCACATCTGCCATCTTCAAATCTTCTCGCACACCTTGCCTCATTCTTCACATTTCTTTCACATTCTTATCGCACATCGTGCTCATCTCACATCTGCTCATGTCCACCATCTTCTCTCAACTTATGCTCATCTTCACATCTGACTCATATTCCCCACATTCTGCTCATCTTCACATTTCGCTCCTCTTCACTTCTTCTTATCTTACATCTTCTCTCCTTTCTCTCTCCCTTTTCTCTCTCTCGCCTTCTTTATCTTTCTCTCTTTAGGCCGAGGGTGAGTTGCAGCGGTGAGTCACGAAACGTCAACCTTTCGCACGAAATGAGGGTCGATCGTCAAAAACTGAGGAGAAATTGCGATTTTACTTGTCCTAAAGCAACCCTTTCGCACGAAATGAGGGTCGATCGTCAAAAACTGAGGAAAAAATGCGATTTTACTTGTGCCGGAGCAACCCTTTCGCACGAAATGAGGGTCGATCGTCAAAAACTGAGGAAAAATTGCGATTTTACTTGTGCCGGAGCAACCCTTTCGCACGAAATGAGGGTCGATCGTCAAAAACTGAGGAAAAATTGCGATTTTACTTGTCCCCGAGCAACCCTTTCGCACGAAATGAGGGTCGATCGTCAAAAACTGAGGAGAAATTGCGATTTTACTTGTGCCGGAGCAACCCTTTCGCACGAAATGAGGGGCGATCGTCAAAAACTGAGGAAAAATTGCGATTTTACTTGTCCTAAAGCAACCCTTTCGCACGAAATGAGGGTCGATCGTCAAAAACTGAGGAGAAATTGCGATTTTACTTGTCCCCGAGCAACCCTTTCGCACGAAATGAGGGTCGATCGTCAAAAACTGAGGAAAAATTGCGATTTTACTTGTGCCGGACTTGTCTGTGTGTAAAAGCGTCTGTGTGTAAAAGCGTCTGTGTGTAAGAGTCTCTGTGTGTAAAAGTGTTTGTGTGTAAAAGTGTTTGTGTGTAAAAGTGTTTGTGTGTAGAAGCTTCTGTGTGTAAAAGCTTCTGTGTGTAAAAGCGTCTGTGTGTAAAAGCGTCTGTGTGTAAAAGCGCCTGTGTGTAAAAGCTTCTGTGTGTAAAAGCCTCTGTGTGTGAAAGTGTTGTGTGTAAAAAGCTTCTGTGTGTAAAAGCGTCTGTGTGTAAAGGACTCTGTGTGTAAAGGAGTCTGTGTGTAAAAGCGTCTGTGTGTAAAAGCGTCTGTGTGTAAAAGCGTCTCTGTGTGTAAAAGTCTCTGTGTGTAAAAGCGTCTGTGTGTAAAAGCGTGTGTGTGTAAAAGCCTCTGTGTGTAAAAGCGCTTGTGTGTAAAAGCGTCTGTGTGTAAAAGCGTCTGTGTGTAAAAGCGTCTGTGTGTAAAAGTGTCTGTGTGTAAAAGCTTCTGTGTGTAAAAGCCTCTGTGTGTGAAAGTGTTGTGTGTAAAAGTGTCTGTGTGTAAAAGTGTCTGTGTGTAAAAGCGTCTGTGTGTAAAAGCGTCTGTGTGTAAAAGCGTCTGTGTGTAAAAGCGTCTGTGTGTAAAAGCGTCTGTGTGTAAAGTAAAAGCGTCTGTGTGTAAAAGCGTCTGTGTGTAAAAGTGTTTGTGTGTAAAAGCCTCTGTGTGTAAAAGCGTCTGTGTGTAAAAGCGTCTGTGTGTAAAAGCGTCTGTGTGTAAAAGTGTTTGTATGTAAAAGTGTTTGCGTGTAAAGCCTCTGTGTGTAAAAGCCTCTGTGTGCAAAAACGTATGTGTGTAAAAACTTCTGTCTGTAAAAGCGTCTGTGTGTGTAAAAGCTTTGTGTGTAAAAGTGTCTGTGTAAAAGCGTCTGTGTGTAAAAGCTTCTGTGTGTAAAAGCTTTTGTGTGTGCAAGCGTCTGTGCGTAAAAGGGTCTGTGTGTGAAAGTGTCTGTCTGTAAAAGCTTCTGTGTGTGAAAGCTTTTGTGTGTACAAGCGTCTGTGCGTAAAAGGGTCTGTGCGTGTTTGCGATGCAAACTATTGTGTTGCACTTCTGCTATTCTGAGGAAAAATTGCGATTTTACTTGTGCCGGAGCAACCCTTTTGCACGAAATGAGGGTCGATCGGCAAAAACTGTGGAAAAATTGCGATTTTACTTATGCTGGACTTGTCTGTGTGTAAAAGCGTCTGTGTGTAAGAGTCTCTGTGTGTAAAAGTGTTTGTGTGTAAAAGTGTTTGTGTGTAAAAGTGTTAGTGTGTAAAAGCTTCTGTGTGTAAAAGCGTCTGTGTGTAAAAGTGTTTGTGTGTAAAAGTGTTTGTGTGTAAAAGTCTCTGTGTGTAAAAGCGTCTGTGTGTAAAAGCGTCTGTGTGTAAAAGCGTCTGTGTGGATAAAGCGTCTGTATTGTTTCTGTGTGTAAAAGTGTTTGTGTGTAAAAGTGTTTGTGTGTAAAAGTCTCTGTGTGTAAAAGCGTCTGTGTGTAAAAGCGTCTGTGTGTAAAAGCGTCTGTCTGTAAAAGTGTTTGTGTGTAAAAGTGTTTGCGTGTAAAAGCCTCTGTGTGTAAAAGCGTCTGTGTGTAAAAGCGTCTGTGTGTAAAAGCGTCTGTGTGTAAAAGCGTCTGTGTGTAAAAGTGTCTGTGTGTAAAAGCATCTGTGTAAAAGCGTCTGTGTGTAAAAGTGTTTGTGTGTAAAAGCGTCTGTGTGTGTGTGTAAAAGCTTTGTGTGTAAAAGTGTCTGTGTAAAAGCGTCTGTGTGTAAAAGCTTCTGTGTGTAAAAGCTTTTGTGTGTACAAGCGTCTGTGCGTAAAAGGGTCTGTGTGTGAAAGTGTCTGTCTGTAAAAGCTTCTGTGTGTGAAAGCTTTTGTATGTACAAGCGTCTGTGCGTAAAAGGGTCTGTGCGTGTTTGCGATGCAAACTATTGTGTTGCACTTCTGCTATTTTGTCTTAATACTCCTCTTCTCGACTGCCTATAACACATCTTTAATATATTGTTTCTAATATGGTGTCTCCATACTAACAAGAGAAGACCTGCTCCTCTACGCTCTCGGGCCATCCGTCGTCTAGTTTAATGTATTAATTTTAGCACATAATAATCTCATGGTTTATGACCTTGGCTCGATATGTTCCAAGGCCCAATCTTGCTGGGTGGTAATTTCAAGCTAATGTAGTTTCCCTTTGTTCAAGTACAATTTGCAGCTATGGCAACCCTCGTAGTGCAATGCCTTGCAATGCCTTCTTCATGTATTTGGAGCATTTGCTCAAGGTGCCCTTTTCTGACCCCCTTTGATCACCTAAGCAAAGGAAAAAGGGGCACCTGCAAAAACCTGCAACAAAACAAAGAAACAAAAACAAAGGCTACAATGCAAACAACACCTCAACACATTTACCACCTTTAGAGCTCATGCCTCACACTGCCTTCTTGATGTATTTGGAACATTTTTTTCAAGGTGCCCTCTTCTGACCCCTTTCATGACCAAAGCAAAGAAAAACGGGCACCTGCAAAAACCTGCAACAAGCGATCCTATTTAAGCAATCTAGGAGGAACAATTTTGGATTGCTTAATTAAGCAATCTAGGTTTTAGTGTTATTTTTCTAGTTTAAAATTCAATTAAGCCATTTTCTTAATTAAGCAATCTAGGAAGTTCTTGTATTGCCTACTTTTTTGCAAAAAGAAAAAAACAAAGGACAGCAAAGAAAAAAACATATGACAATTTTGACACAAACTTAGCCATTATACCACTAAAACAGCACCAAAGCTAGATCACTTAATTAAGGTCTCCAGAAGTTCCTCCAAAAGTTCTTAATTAAGAAAATCCTGGAGACCTTAATTAAGGTATCTCCTTAATTAAGGACTTTTGGAGGCTCTGGGTCCAAGTGCCACGCCTGCCACGTGAAACGACGGTGGATGTCGCCAAGTGCCACGCCTGCCACGCAAGATGAAGGTGGATGTCAGCAAGTGTCAACGCCTGCCCCGCAAAGTGCCGCGGCGTCACCGGCGACCAATCCCACCCAAGCACGCCACCAGACTAGAGCCAGCCCAGTGCCATAAGTGCCACGCCTGCCACGCGAAACCAAGGTAGATGCCTCCAAGTGCCACGCCTGCCACGTGAAACGACGGTGGATGTCGCCAAGTGCCACGCCTGCCACGCAAGATGAAGGTGGATGTCAGCAAGTGCCACGCCTGCCACGCAAAGTGCCGCGGCGTCACCGGCGACCAAGCCCGCCCAAGCGCGCCGCCAGAGCCAGCCCAGTGCCATAAGTGCCACGCCTGCCACGCAAAACCAAGGTAGATGCCTCCAAGTGCCACGCCTGCCACGTGAAACGACGGTGGATGTCGCCAAGTGCCACGCCTGCCACGCAAGATGAAGGTGGATGTCAGCAAGTGCCACGCCTGCCACGCAAAGTGCCGCGGCGTCACCGGCGACCAAGCCCGCCCAAGCGCGCCGCCAGAGCCAGCCCAGTGCCATAAGTGCCACGCCTGCCACGCAAAACCAAGGTAGATGCCTCCAAGTGCCACGCCTGCCACGTGAAACGACGGTGGATGTCGCCAAGTGCCACGCCTGCCACGCAAGATGAAGGTGGATGTCAGCAAGTGCCACGCCTGCCTCGCAAAGTGCCGCGGCGTCACGCGCGACTAAATCGGGCCCAAGCGCGCCACCCAGTGCCATGAGTGCCACGCTTGCCATGCAAAACCAAGGCAGATGCCTCCAAGTGCCACGACAAAGTTGTGTGTGAAAGTTGGTATGTGACAAAGTGTGTGCCAGGCCTGCCACGCAAAGTGCCGCGTTGTGATGGTATGTGACAAAGGTGTGTGTGAAGTTATGTATGTGACAGATGGTATGTAACAAAGTTGTGTGTTAAGTTGTATGTGACAGATGGTATGTGACAAAGTTGTGTGTTAAGTTTGTGTGTGTGTGAAGTTTATGTATGTGAAAGATGATATGCGACAAAGTTGTGTGTTAAGTTGTGTGTGAAGTTTATGTATGTGACAGATGGTATGTGACAAAGTTGTGGGTTAAGTTTGTGTGTGTGTGAAGTTTATGTATGTGACAGATGGTATGTGACAAAGTTGTGTGTTAAGTTTATGTATGTGACAGATAGTATGTGACAAAGTTGTGTGTTAAGTTTGTGTGTGTGAAGTTATTGTATGTGTGACAATGTGTAAGATGGTATGTGACAAAGTGTGTGTGAAGTTATTGTATGTGAAAGATGGTATGTGACAAAGGTAAGTTTGTGGTAGGCAGAGGCGGGCGGACGGAGGAGGAAGAGGAGGAGGAGGAGGATCGGGATACAGAATCAAAAAACAAGAACCCCACACAAAGTTGTGGGGAACTAGAGACCTTCACCTGACAGGCGGGGAAACAAATCAAACAAATAGCAGTTCCTGAACAGGAAAGCAATATCACACCACAAAATGCACAATTTTCCGGATTGACTGCAGTCTAAATGAATCTGACCCAGTCGGCATCAGAATTTTATATACAATAAATCATTTGTGCACGACAATTTTGTAAACCTGATTCAACGGTGGTTTTTCTGCGGCGTTTTGCAATTTATTTGGGCGTGATTCAAACGGTATATGGACCCTCGAAACTAGGCATTTTTGAAAACCATACATGTTTCAGGGTTGACAAGTTTGAGTTCAAACTCAGGGTGCGCAGATCGTTTTCACGAGTTTTCACAATCGGATTCCCCGTTGAATATGACCATAGTGGAGGACTTTGAGCGTTTTTGGGTCCCCCACTTCATAAACCACCATTTGCCATCATTTCAGGACAGTTGAAAGTGGTCATTTTTGCTGGAGTGTTTTCGGTCCGCAATGAGAACCGGCCGGGGAAAACTTGCGGACATACAGCCACCAACACGTTTGCGCTTGCACTTGGGAGCTGTGGCAAATCGTGGTAAGAAAGTGATGTTTTGTTCGACCTGGCCAAGCCGCCAAGGCTCATTTTTTCAATGTTTCGAAAACATTCGAATTGTTTGGAAAGGGAAACTTCTTGAAGGGAAGGCCTTCGGGCGCGGGCCTTGCCCGAGTCTCAATAAGGAGCTCTTGGTGGATTCCAAGCACTGTAGCAACGTGGAGATCTTTGGTCAAGCACCCCGACCTCGGAGAAATAAATATAGTATGACTCGTAGCCACCCGTAGCCACCAAAAAGATAATTAGAGCGGCACTTTACCAATGCTTTAGCAGGAATTTAGTGTTCTGTTGTTTTTTTGGCGGGTTGCTATCTCATTTCTGGGATGACCCGACGGTTTGCTGCCATTTCCGTGGCAATGTCTATCAACATTTAATCAACATACAACATTAAATTTTGTTGAGCAATAGATTTGGGTGAGGAATTTCTGCCGGCGTACCAGTTTCAAATCACCGCCTCAACCCTTCAAAGGCAACCCCCCCAAGAAGTGTTTACTTGGAGGTTCTTGGGAAGTAAAGGACAAGTGATTTTCAGCTATGCATGAGGATATATTGAAATGATATGAAATGACAACCAGCTAGAACATGATTTCTTCAGTGTCTCTAAGCTTGCCCATGGGTTTATCAACCACAATGAGGATCTTTTTCATAGCTCTTGAAAGCCAGCTTCGTGGGGTGCATTCTGCGGCAACTCTAAAGCCAGCCCCCAGGAACATGATGCCACACTACAACGGATGGAATCCCAAGTCATGGTTGAACTCAATGCAGTTTTTTGGGAAAAATCTGGGAAATAGATTGGGAAATAACTCGTCATAGGTTCATCAAATTCACCAAAACTGAGAAACTGAGTAGCTTCTGCAAGGGTCCCAGGGATGATTCGAAAGTTAAACCGTATAGATGCTCGCGTCTCCAAATGATATTAGAAAGATTGATAGATGGATGGATAGATAGATAGATCGATGGATGGATGGATAGATGGATAGATGCATAGAAGATAGGTGATGATAGATGGATGTCTAGATGGATAGATGGTTAGACCAATAGATGGATAGACGGATAGACGGATAGATAGATGGATGAATGGATGGAGGATAGATAGGCAGACAGCCAGATAGATATATAGATAGATAGATCGATAGACAGATATATAGATATATACTTAGATATTATAGATGGATAGATCGATAGATAGGTAGATTTTACATAAATTGTCATCGAAGGAAGTTTAGAAGTCAAACTTCCGACAATATGGACAGATGAAAAGCATTGATGGGAAGAGTCAGAGAAGAGAGTCAGAGAAGAGAAGAGAAGAAGAAAGAGAAAGTCTCAGAAGAAAGACGATCCAGGTCCGCGAAAAGGTAGGAAAGTCGCGAAACACTGTGGTTTTCCAATGATTTGTGGCTCCGGAGAGTCGAAAAGTAGGCTCGCTAAAGCGGCGGGTGCGGAGCCCGCTGGGC
The DNA here is from genome assembly GCA_947184155.2 of Cladocopium goreaui. Taxonomy (NCBI): domain Eukaryota; class Dinophyceae; order Suessiales; family Symbiodiniaceae; genus Cladocopium; species Cladocopium goreaui. The sequence continues at coordinate 155,614 of CAMXCT020001185.1, read as the reverse complement.
AGATGAGAGATGAAAAATTGCACGCCGTTGTGGCGCGAAGCACATTTCGAAGTCAACATGTTAAAAGCACCACATGTTCGGACCACTTTTGGAAGTTGAGATGTCGAAAAAGCGCACGCCGTTGTGGCGCGAAGCAGATTTCGAAGTCAAAATGTACAAAACACCTCAGCTTCGGAGCACTTGTAGAAGTTGCGATGTCGAAAAAGTACACGCCATTGTGGCAGGAAGCGCATTTCGAAGTCAAAATGTACAAAACACACCAGGTCCGGACCACTCTTGGAAGTAGAGATGTCGAAAAAGTGCACGCCGTTGGGGCGCGAAGCACATTTCGAAGTGAACATGTTAAAAACACTACATGCTCGGACCATTTTTGAACGTTCAGATGTCGTTTCGCGTGGCAGGCGCATGGGATTGTGCACCTTGTCAAAAAGTGAGCAAAACGTGAGGGTTTTGTAGCATTTCCAAAAGGATGGCAGGCGTGGGACATGTGAAGAGGATCTGCAAAGATGCATTTTCCATGGCAGGCGCAGTACAAGAGACATGTTCATCAGAGCTGTTAGGAGGTCCGGGCGCTGATTTCCTGAGAGGGGTTGCATTTTGGAGCATCAGATCTTCAGTTTTGGGAAGATGATTTTGCGTGACAGGCGCAGCACTTCGTACTTTTTCGTGGCAGGCGCACTACTTTAGACAGGTGGAGTGGAAAAATCGCAAGTCATTGGCGCGAGGCCGTCAGCTCTGCACTCAACTTTACCATTTTTGAAGGAAGTCTCGCAGAATTGCTTCGTTTTTGATGTTGTCAACTTAAAAAAAAGGGAAAGTCTCGCAGAATTGTTTCGTTTTTGACGTTGTCAAGTGAAAAAAATAAGGAAGTCTCGCAGAATTGCTCCGTTTTTGATGTTGTCAAGTTCAAAAACTGAGGAAGTCTCGCAGAATAGCTTCGTTTTCAAGCTTGCAGATAGACAGATAGATCGGTAGACAACTACAACTGCAAGTACAACTACAAGTTCCACTACACTACACTACTCCTACAACTACACGTGCAAATATACTACGCTACATTACACAACACTAACTATACTACACTACACTAATTACATCTAATTACATCTAATTACATTTAATTACATCTAATTACATCTAATTACACTAGGCTACACTAATTACACTAATTACACTACAATTATTGCAACAGCCACCACCACCACCACCACTACTACTACTACTACTCCTACTGCTGCTGCTGCTGCTACTGCTACTGCTACTGCTACTGCTACTACTCCTGCTACTACTCCTGCTACTACTCCTGCTACTACTCCTGCTACTACTCCTGCTACTACTCCTGCTACTCCTGCTACTCCTGCTAGTCCTCCTTCTCCTCCTACTCCTACTACTACTACTACTACTCCTACTACTACTACTACTACTACCACTACCACTACCACTACTACTACTACTGCTACTACTACTACTACTACCACCAGTACCAGTACCAGTACCAGTACCACTACCACTACCACTACCACTATTACTACTACTACTACTACTAATACTACTACTACTACTCCTGCTACTACTCCTCCTGCTACTCCTGCTACTACTGCTACTGCTGCTGCTACTACTACTACTGCTACTACTACTACCACTACCACTACCACTACCACTACCACTACGACGACGACGACTACCACTACTACTACTACTACTGCTACTCCTCCTGCTACTCCTCCTTCTACTCCTCCTGCTACTACTCCTGCTACTATTCCTGCTACTACTCCTGCTACTACTCCTGCTACTACTCCTGCTACTACTCCTGCTAGTCCTCCTTCTCCTCCTGCTCCTACTCCTACTCCTATTCCTACACCTACTCCTACTCCTCCTACTACCACTCCTACTACCACCACTACTACTACTACCACCACTACAACTACCACTACCAGTACCACTACCACTACTACTACGACTACTACTACTACTACTACTACGACTACGACTACCACTACCAGTACCACTACCACTACCACTACTACTACCACTACTACTACTACTACTTCTACTACTACTACTACTGCTACTACTACTACTACTTCTACTACTACCACTACCACTACCACTACTACTACTACGACTACGACTACGACTACGATTACGACCACGACTACACGACTACACGACTATACGACTATACGACTATACGACTATACGACTATAGTATATACGACTATACGACTATACGACTATACGACTATACGACTATACGACTACGACTATTACGACTACTACGACTATACTACGACTACTACGAACAGCACCACCACCACCACAGCTACATTACACACCAATACGCTAATTAAACTGCAGCACGAACTACACTACATTACACAACACTACACAACACTAATTACATTACATTATGCTACAACTGCAACTACCACTACATGGCACTACACGGGGCTACACTGCAACTACAACTACACTAGTTTACACTACAATGCACTAGGCCACACTACACTATACCACGCTACAGTACACAACACTACAGTACACTACAATACACTACACTAATTACACGACACCACAGCTACAACTGCAACTACGCTACACTAATTACACTACAACTCCACTACAACTACAACTACACCTACAACTACAACTACAACTAGTGCGCTACACCATTGCTATAATTACTACAATTTGACAATTACAACTTCAACTACACTACAACTACGGCTACAACTACAACCACAACTACAACATTACAACGTCAACAGCTTCAACAACATCATCACTACAAGTGCAACTACAACTACAACTACAAATGCAACTACTGCGCTACACCACACTACATCCAGGAGTTGCGAGTGAGGTGACCGCTGCAACCATTGCAGCCACTTCAAAAAGCACAACTCCAACTCCAACCACCTTTCGGTCCATCAGTGGGTTCGCTCTGCCATCCGTGAGTCACCACAACCAACCCTTCCTATATAGGTTTCCTATTTTTGAAACTTCCGCCACAGCCTTGTGCAGTACTACTGGTAAACGTTCTGGTGGAATGTACTATTCTGCCAAGAGTTATATGACTTTCTCTTTCGCATATGATTGAGGTTAGACACGCAACATTTGAAGTACATAATATATATATATACTTATATTTTTAAATATATATATACACAAGATAGGTGCACTTATTTACATAATGTCAGCCCCGGATCAACAAACCCTGGTTGCTTGATTAGTGGGTACCACCCCAAGTAGTGATGTTATTTGCATTCGTTTGCTACTAAACTGGTAGTCAGCCCAATCAAGCAGCCCAGGGGTTTCTCAAATTCCAGGGTTGACATTGGTCTAATTTAGTTTAGCATGCGAATCAAGGACGACATCAACGGCTGGCTAAGGTCTATGTCCACAGGCACCACAGTGGAAATGAGAAGGACGCTTGTGACCGACAACGGCATTTTTGCAGTCCTCCTTCAGAAAAGATGATGAGCAAGAGCTCAATATCTACCACACCAATTACTTTTGCAGTTCACACTCATGCTGTATGACTCATACTGCACATCATAAAATTGATGAACATTGTAGCAAGGTCACTACAACCAAAAATGATGCTTAGTGTTGCGGTTTGTCTCAATATGACCTTATTTCAGGAGTGGTGTTTGGAATTAACCGTGTGGTTCCGGATTTGTTTATATACATGTTTTAGCTGGCGGCTGGTTTACCGTACGCGCGTTTTTGTTTTTTTTTTGGCCGATGGGGTGGGGTGGGTTGGGGTGGGGTGGGGTGGGCTAATCACGTTCAATGGCACTAGCACACATACTTGATGCTACGCACCTCGTCTCTTGCACTTGCACACATACCTGATGCTACGCTACCGACCTCGTCTCTTGCACTTGCACACATACCTGATGCTACGCTACAGATGGGTTAGGGTGGGGTGGGGTGGGGTGGGCTAATAACGTTCAATGGCACTAGCACACATACGTGATGCTACGCCACCGGCCTCTTCTCTTGCACTTGCACACATACGTGATGCTACGCTACCGACCTCGTCTCTTGCACTTGCACACATACCTGATGCTACGCTACCGACCTCGTCTCTTGCACTTGCACACATACCTGATGCTACGCTACCGACCTCGTCTCTTGCACTTGCACACATACCTGATGCTACGCTACCGACCTCGTCTCTTGCACTTGCACACATACCTGATGCTACGCTACAGATGGGTTAGGGTGGGGTGGGGTGGGGTGGGTAATAACGTTCAATGGCACTAGCACACATACGTGATGCTACGCCACCGGTCTCTTCTCTTGCACTTGCACACATACGTGATGCTACGCTACCGACCTCGTCTCTTGCACTTGCACACGTCGAGACTCTTCGAGCGAACATGCAGTGAAAGTGCTGCGCCAGAAAAAACCGAAAAGTCCCTGTGGCGAAACGCAAATCCATCAAAAAACAAGGCATCCTGAAACAGCCTCTTTCTACTCCTGGCGTTCACAAAAGCGTGCAAATACAAGTGAAAAATGATGAAAAAATAAAACACAATGGAATTAGCCACATTTTGTGACCAAACATGATGATGATTGCTTCAAAAGTCCTGCAAATACCAAGAGATAAACATGAAGGTCATCATAAAGACTCTTGAGAAAATGCCAAAACACACGCGCGGTAAACCAGGCGCCGGGATGTTTTAGCACAGTTTAGGACCATTTTGCACCCCTAAACATGGCAATATTTATTTTGTTTGTGTTTCTCTGATGTGATCGGATTATGGGGTGGGGTGAGGGGTAAGAACATTCAATAACATTTTTTATCTTAATCCTTTTTACTTGTTGCTACACAGTAAACTCAATTTCTTCTTGTACTTGATGCTACGCTAGAACCACCTTTCGCACGCGTTGCTATGCTGCAAGTTTCTTTTGGATTTCTTGCTAGGCTTGAACTTTTTCAAAACAATGATTTTCGTATCACACCTCTTCTGCGAGGCTAAGATACCAATTTCGTCTAGTTTAGTGTTGGGAAGCACCAAACCTTCCAAATTTAGCACGGTTTAATATCAGCACGTGTCCTTATGGTTGGTAAAGCATTGTGTCATGCTTGCGTGCACACGGTGGTGGAGAAACTAATTGTGTCAGGAGGCCTGTGACTATTTTTTCTTTTCCCGCACGCATACACGCACACACACACACGATGACATGAGATGGAGTGAGACCTCGTGTTTCCGCAACATGGTTCAAAGCGAACCTTGGATGGGATTGTGAAACCATCGGTGAGAACCAAAGCAGGTACTTGATCCCAGCGTCCCAGGATCATGTCACTGTGAAATCAGAAGTGTCATCATTGGCTGGAGATTTCTAATTCAGACTCCAGCCTCCTTTTTTTTGCAAACTAGTATAGTTAAAATTGTTTTGTTGAAATCCCGTCACACACACAGTTATTTTTATTATATGCTGTTTTCTGAGCAAACCTGAGTGTACAGAGTAGTGTATATAGTCTATTCGACATTTTCAAACCATATGTATGTTGTATCCCCCTATTTTCCTGCGGCCTCGATATACGGATACATGCAGAAAAGAGAAAGAGAGAGAGAGAGAGAGAGAGCGGGGGGGTGTCTCTTGCTTTTGCAATGTGGGATCTACAAAGTAGCCAGTCGTATGGTGTTGTATTTGCGCTTTATTGCGCATGACGTTTCCCTTTAGTATTAGGAGGAAGGGATTACTCCTGGATCTTCAAACGGGCACTATTTTTTGCTCTTTTGGAAATTTGATACACTTTTTTGTCAAACAGGCAGATCTCAGAAGAAACTGAGCAAATGGCCTGCTTTGCCAAATTTATTGAGTTCCGTTCATTTCAGCCATTCGTCCCCACAATTACTGGCAACTCTCTTCGGGACATGTTTTTTGCATCAACAGATGATAATCCTGATGGAGATTGAAATTGGGTGTTCTTTTGTTGAACAAGTTGCCAGCCAGATGTCGAGTGGAGTCTTGGTTTTCACATTCTGCACCAATAAATAAAGATACAAAAAAACACCGGACAGTTTTCACTGCAAAACGGGCGCAAAATCCCAACAAACTGGCAAAAATATCCGCAAAAGGGCGCAAATCAGGAAAAGTGCTCATGTATGCTATATTTCCTACAGATTGGAATTTGCGTTGCGCAGTGCAAAAAGGCTCGTGCCAGCGGGTAACAATGGGTTTTACTCTTTTAATAGGGAAGTGCAACTCCTTCTGCAAACATTTTCCATTGCGGATCTTGGCTTTTGGGGTGACAAAACCTGACCGGCTGACAATGGACCGGGTTCTTTTGGTGGGAAGCGGGCAGTTCTCAAACAAAACAAGTCAATCGTTTTTTGGTTGAACCGACAAAAAATCACAAACAGGCAACATATGTTGCTCTTTTGAAGATCCAGGCTAATATATACTTACCGAAGGAAGTTTAGAAGTCAAACTTCCGACAATATGGACAGATGAAAAGCAGAGATGGAAAGGGTCAGAGAGAAGAGAAAGATTAGAAGAGATAAGAGTAGAAGAGAAAGAGTCAGAAGAAAGAAGATGCAGATGCGCGAAAAGGTAGGAAAGTCGCGAAACACTGTGCTTTTCCTCCGGAGAGTCGAAAAGTAGGCTCGCTAAAGCGGCGGGTGCGGAGCCTGCTGGCCAGATGAGAGATGAAAAATTGCACGCCGTTGTGGCGCGAAGCACATTTCGAAGTCAAAATGTACAAAACACACCAGCTCCGGACCACTTTTGGAAGTTGAGATGTCGAAAAAGTGCACGCCATTGTGGCGCGAAGCACATTTCCAAGTAGAAATCACGAAAGCTAGCGTCAGCTAGCTGGAGTCTTCTTGCTTTATCATCATCGTCATCATCATCGTCATCGTCCTCTCCATCGTCCTCTCCATCGTCCTCGTCCTCGTCCTCGTCATCATCATCATCATCATCGTCGTCGTCGTCGTCGTCGTCGTCCTCGTCCTCGTCATCGTCCTCGTCCTCGTCATCGTCATCGTCATCATCATCGTCATCATCATCATCATCATCATCCTCGTCATCATCATCATCATCACCATCATCATCATCCATCATTCATCATTCATCATTCATCATTCATCATCATCATCGTCGTCATCATCATCATCATCGTTATTCAATTATTGGCAATTATTGTCATTATCACGAAAGCTAGCGTCAGCTCGCTAGAGTCTTCTTGCTTTAGCACGTATTCCGGGGCTCCCCAAGGACATCACGTGATTTTTCCCGCGAAAGGGCCCCCCCCCTGCCCCCTCCCCCATATATATCATTGTTATATATCATATATCAATATATCATTGTTGCATCCTCGTTGGGACGAACAATGCCGCGACACGATGCTGACAGTCCCTCCGCAACTCACCTCTTCCCTTCCTTCTTTCTCCTGCCCCGCTAGCTTTCGTCATCCACCCCCGGCCTCAAGTGTACAAAACACACCATTCTCGGACCACTTTTGGAAGTTGAGATGTCGAAAAAGTGCACGTCGTTGTGGCGCAAAGCACATTTCGAAGTGCAAAACACACCAGCTCTGGACCACTTTTGGAAGTTGAGATTTCGAAAAAGTGCACGCCGTTGTGGCGCGAAGCACATTCCAAGTCAAAATGTTAAAACACTGGGGGTTCGGACCACTTTTGGAGGCTCAGATGTCGAAAAAGTGCACGCCGTCGTGGCGCAAAGCACATTTCGATGTCAACATGTTTTTAACACACAAGGGTTTCGGACCACTTTTGGAGGTTCAGATGTCGCTTCGCTTCACTACACTGCATTACGCTACACTACACTCCACTACACTGCACTGCACTACACTACACCATCACTACCTTACACAACACTACAACTACAACTACACTCCACTACACTCCACTACACTAAATCACACTACGCTACACTACATTACACTACACTCCACTACACTACACTAGATTACACTACACTACACTACACTAAATCACACTACGCTACACTACATTACACTACACTCCACTACACTCCACTACACTAAATCACACTACGCTACACTACATTACACTACACTCCACTACACTACACTACATTACACTACACTACACTACCTTCCACTACACTTCACTACATTACACTCCACTACACTCCACTACGCTACAATTACAACTACACAACTACACTCCACTACACTAAATTACACTACACTACATTACACTACACTACACTCCACTACACTACAACTACAACTACGAATACACAACTACACCCCACTACACTAAATTACACTACACCACACTACATTACACTACACTACACTACATTCCGCTAACACTCCACTACACTACACTAGATTACACTACACTACATTACACTGAATCACACTGCACCACAGATAGACAGGTCGACAGATAGACAGACAGACAGACAGACAGATAGATAGGTAGATATATAGATGGATGGATAGACAGGTAGACAGCTAGACAGATGGACAGATGAAAGAGAGAGAGAGATAGATTAGATAGATAGATAGATAGATAGATAGACAGATAGATAGATAGATACATGTTTTCACGGTATGTGTTCCAGGTTTGCTTTCGCAAGCTCTCGCGGCTGTCGGCAATTATTTTGTCATGTCTTTTTCAAGCCTGCAGTATGTTGAAGATGGTTCCTGTTGGGTTCTCCTTCAATGCTATTGATTTGGCTTTGGTTCAAGGGGCAGAAGGGGCTCTAGATAAAGCAACGGGGTTGCAATTTCCGATGTAACAAGATTCTCCCCATTATCTTGGCAATTAAACAGTTCTGCTAGGCCCACAAAGCAATTTGTTTTGGGACATCCCTAACTAACATGGTTGTAAAACATGATCTTGATGGTGAAGCACGCAAATGATGTTGGCGATGTTTTTTCGAACTACACACCCACATAAAGCATTGATAAGTTGTTTTGACGGCTCAGAGCTGTATGCACCTTATGCTTGGCAGTTTGTTGTGGCTACAATGCATCCTGAAAGGAGCCCGGCAGTGTTGGTAGTAGTGTTGTTTTGGAAGGAAATGGAAATTTCAGGTTGTGAGGGTTTCGGTTCCAAATCTGAAGCTGTAGAAACCAGTAAAAACCAACAGCCAATACGTTGGAGGGAGGTTACTTCTAGTTTTTGGTGCGATGCCCGGCTTGATTTAGCATACAAGGGGCTATCGAATACAAACTGCGTCGAACTAAATTGTGGCGACAGCGTTTTTAAGAGCAAAGCGAGCTTTCTAGCGGCGCCGCTGGGTACGTTTTGTTGTAAAGGCAGCCTTCAGGCAAAGGTAGGCTCTAGTGGCAAAGCGGTCTTTAGTGACTTTAGTGGCAAAGGTAGCCTTTAGTGGCAAAGGTTGCCTTTAGTGGCAAATGTTTGTGGCTTTGCATTTTTGTTCATTCAAATGTAGTTGCAAAGGGTTTAGTGGCAAAGGTAGTGGCAAACGTTTTAGTGGCAAAGGTAGTGGCAAAGGTGTGGCAAACGTTTTAGTGGCAAAGGTGTGGCAAAGGTGCTATGCTACTAAAACAAAAGGCAAAAGGTCTGCCACACGTTTGCCACTAAATACACCTTTGCAACCACCAACCTTTGCCACCACCAACGTTTGCCACAAACATCCATTTACCACTTCGTTTGCCAGCAGGCAGGATTTTAGCGCAATTATCGTAATGTGGAAGTTTTTTTGAATAAAAGCAGCTCCTTTGCCACACCTTTGCCACAATCGTGGTTATTTGTGCAGTTTTCTTCGGGTCAGTGCCACGCGCCTTTCGATTTTTTTCATTGTGTTGCCTTTTGCTGGCCAGGTTAACACCAGAAATGCAAGCTTTTGTTTCTGTTTCAAGGGCTTGGTTTCAGGGAAACACAGGGTCTCTCACGCAATTTCTTTCCGAAGTGGAAATTCTTGGCAACTTCAATTAATTGTTTTCCGGGTTGTATAAAGCAAGAAACCTAAAACATCCTAAAACCATCTAGGTCTAGGATTTTGCACAAAAAGGTATGGATGCACGTGAAAGACAAGAAACTTTCGGCGCACCAAGACATGTACAATCCAGAAAACAACATATTTGTAGCTGGCTTGGATTTGGTCAAGGTGGTGGTGCAGGCGCAAAAAAACGGAAAGGAGGGTTGACAGTGCTCAGGCCCCCTAGTGGGTTTTGTTGCAAAAATTCGTTGTCTTGAAAACATGCAAGGATTGAAAGCAAACACTACCCCCTTTGAACAGTTGTAGAATTCACACAACATTGAACATTTCACAGCATACCGCAGCACCAACAAACTGGGGCTGCCTGTGCGGTTTCGACAAGTGTTGAAAGTTTCGAATTTTTCAGAACAGCTGGCTGGATGTACTTGACAATCTAGCAAGATTTCCATTAAAAAAACAAAGTTAGCCAAGATGCGTGACCCACGTTTCAGCACCCGACGTGCTTGATTTGGATCTAGCACATCCAAGCTTGAGAAGGATTCAAATTGCTATTCTTGTTTCTCCCATTGCAAAAAACACCAGTGCGTGTTGGCAAAAAAATGCCAATACTAACCGTTAAGATTTCCAGCGGAAGGCACAGGCTCTTGACACGTAGTTAGGTAAATTAAAGCTTACCACCAAAAGCCAATGAAATCATAGATCCACGCCGCGCCTTAGGATTTTTCAATAAAAATTGGTTATGGTCTTGGCGCGTGATGTTGGTTCCCCTATCTTTCCAAACAGGTGCTAAAAGTTTGGTGCAACTTTTTTGAAGTCATGGTGCAGCACCCTAGCCGTCCTTAACACCCCTCGCGAGAAAGCATATAGATAGATAGATAGATAGATAGATAGATAGATAGATAAATAGATAGATAGATAGATCGATAGATCGATAGATCGATAGATCGATAGATCGATAGATAGATAGATAGATAGATAGATAGATAGTTAGATAGATAGATAGATAGACAGATAGATAGATAGACAGATAGATAGATAGATAGACAGATAGAAAGATAGATTCGATTCGATTCGATTCGATTCGATTCGATAGATAGATAGATAGATAGATACATAGAAGATAGGTTGGTAAGTGGGTAGATAGTCAGAGAAAGAGAGAGAAAGAGAGTAGACCTCAAGCACCTTTCGGTCCATATCAGTGGATTCGCTCTGCCATCCCTGATTCACAACAACCAATCTCTCCTATAGGTTTCCTATTTTTGAAACTTCTGCCACCGCCTTGTGCGGTACTACTGGTATATAATGATTTATTCACATCATGTATTTTGAGATTAAAACATCTTAATGCTGACAGGTGTACCTTTTCACATGTTTGTTTTGAGGGCCAAGGCATCAACGCGCGCAGATATCTTGAGGTAACTTGACTTGGCCTGCCCAGCATTTGCAGAGTTGATCCTGTTGAAGATGAAGATCTTGATTCACTTTTTGCCATGTTCCCAGGAGTTTCACGAAGGTTTTCCAATGGCCCTGGGAAAATTTCAAGAATCTGTGCCTTTGTGTTCATTGCCTTTTGTGTTTGTTATCTTTGTGCCACTGGTGTTTTGTTGTCTTTATAACATCCACTTTGTGCGTTGCATGAGGGCAGCAGTCATTAGAGGAAAGATATCTATGTGCCATTGTGCCATGCATCAGATTTTCCCAACATTCGCAACTGTTTTGTTATGTTCTGTTTGCGTATATAATAAACGTAGTAGGCGTCAAATATGCCTTATGTAGCCGGTTCCACTTTCTTGTGGAGGTGTTCTACCTGCTACCTTTTTTTTTGACGCGCAGAATCAAATATCCACCTGAGGAAAAAATGCTCTGTAACTCACAGGGCAATGCAATCAAGAGCAAGCAGCCAACATGCGGGGGATGGGATCATTCCAACCAACACCAACCATTTTTCCAGATATCGATATACTAGTTAACCAGGAGAGCATTTTATTTTTTTCGGTGCAAATGTTGGGCCGGGCTGTATTGGGAGTATGTTAAATGAGTGTTTTAATTCCCTTAAGTTCCTTAACAAAGACTTACACCCTTTACCCTACGGAAACATATGTCTCTTCAGTTTTTCGATCAGCTCATGGGTTTCCAATACAAATTCCCTCTATTTCTCAAAGGATTCAGCGCTTGCCTCACTGGATTTCTTTGCTTCAGGACACGAACCCTCATCGAGTACGCAGCTTTGCGGGCTTCTGCACCCCGGCGAACCTGGGAGATCAGGTGTGATCAGATGTGCCCAAGGGGCGCAATTGGAATTTCACAGCAATAATTGCTGTAGTAAGTGGGCTATAACCCAGTTACACATGGGACAACCATGGAGCACTGCAGGGGACTTCCTAATCAGGTTACCAACCAGTTTCGATCCGTGGGCGATCCTTTAAGACCAATTTTTTGGGGCCCATGTGGTGGTAATATGTGGTAATATGATTGGGGGATGATGGATCTGGACAATTTCAAACGACGTCACCGACGTCAGCCCCAAATAACGACCTAGCCTCAGAAATAAGCTCATCACCATACAAGATCCTAGTTTTTCAAAATAGGAAACTGAAGTTTTCAGCGTGTTCAGAAGCAAGCACCCTTATTTTCTAGCTCTTCTATGGGCAGCTACGGCTGGAAAAATCGGTTTTAAGCGGCAAAGCTTGGGCAGCAAAGAAGATCCTAGTTTCTCAAGCTAGGAAACTGAATGTTTTCAGCCCGTTCAGAAACATGTTCCCTATTTTTCTAGCTTTCCATTGGCAGCTACGGCTGGAAAAATCGTTTTTAAGCGGCAAAGCTTGGGCAGCCCAAAAGACCCTAGTTTCTAAAACTAGGACACTGAGGGTTTCAGCGCGTTCAGAAACAAGTTTCCTATTTTTCTAGCTTTTCCATGGGCACCTACGGCTGGAAAAATCGGTCTTAAGCGGCAAAGCTTGGGCAGCCCAAAAGATCCTAGATTTTCAAACTAGGAAACTGAAGTTTTCAGCGCGTTCAGAAGCAAGTTCCTTATTTTTCCAGCTTTTCCATGGGCAGCTACGGCTGGAAAAATCGGTCTTAAGCGGCAAAGCTTGGGCAGCCCAAAAGATCCTAGATTTTCAAACTAGGACTCTGAGGGTTTCAACGTGTTCAGAAACAAGTTCCCTATTTCTCTAGCTTTTCCATGGGCACCTACGGCTGGAAAAATCGGTCTTAAGCGGCAAAGCTTGGGCAGCCCAAAAGATCCTAGGTTTTCAAACTAGGAAACTGAGGTTTTCAGCGCGTTCAGAAGCAATTTCCTATTTTTCTAGCTTTTCCATGGGCAGCCACGGCTGGAAAAATACGGTTCGGGGACCGGTCTGAAGCGGCAGCCGTGAAATCCTGGTTTGTCAAACTAGGAAAACGCGTTTTTTGAAAGGTTTGGGAGCTGGTTTTTGATGAATACTAGGTTTGGGAGCCCCAAATTAAAGGAAAAAATGTCAAAGAGGCTGTGCGAGCGTGTTTGTGGGCACCGGGGGCGGTTCCGGACCAGGGCGGGTTCAAGCCTCTGTGTGTCTCAAGCCTCCCAGCGCCAAAGCTGGGCATTTGTGAGCTCGGGCGGTATTTTGGGGAGACGCTCGACCCGAACAGAAGCGGGAAGTTTTTTCGACTTAGGAATGCCAAGTACCTCTTGCATATTTGATGTTTTCACGCTGGGCAGCTCAGCATGTTCAGAAACAAGTTCCCTATTTTTTTGGCTTTTCCATGAGCAGCTACGGCTTGAAAAATCGGCCTAAAGCAGCAAAGCCTGGGCAGCCTAAAAAATCCAGATTTTTCAAAGTAAGAAACTGAGGTTTTCGGCACGTTCAGAAGCAAGTTCCCTATTTTTTTTTCTAACTGGAAAAATCGGTCTTAAGCGGCAAAGCTTGGGCAGCCCAAAAGATCCTAGATTTTCAAACTAGGAAACTGAAGTTTTCAGCGCGTTCAGAAGCAAGTTCCTTATTTTTCCAGCTTTTCCATGGGCAGCTACGGCTGGAAAAATCGGTCTTAAGCGGCAAAGCTTGGGCAGCCCAAAAGATCCTAGATTTTCAAACTAGGAAACTGAAGTTTTCAGCGCGTTCAGAAGCAAGTTCCTTATTTTTCCAGCTTTTCCATGGGCAGCTACGGCTGGAAAAATCGGTCTTAAGCGGCAAAGCTTGGGCAGCCCAAAAGATCCTAGATTTTCAAACTAGGAAACTGAAGTTTTCAGCGCGTTCAGAAGCAAGTTCCTTATTTTTCCAGCTTTTCCATGGGCAGCTACGGCTGGAAAAATCGGTCTTAAGCGGCAAAGCTTGGGCAGCCCAAAAGATCCTAGATTTTCAAACTAGGACTCTGAGGGTTTCAACGTGTTCAGAAACAAGTTCCCTATTTCTCTAGCTTTTCCATGGGCACCTACGGCTGGAAAAATCGGTCTTAAGCGGCAAAGCTTGGGCAGCCCAAAAGATCCTAGGTTTTCAAACTAGGAAACTGAGGTTTTCAGCGCGTTCAGAAGCAAATTCTCATTTTTTTTAGCTTTTCCATGGGCAGCCACGGCTGGAAAAATCCGGTTCGGGTACCGTCTAAAGCGGCAAAGCTTAAACAGCCGAAAAAAACCTAGTTTGTCGTATTAGGCCGACATAAAACAATTTATTAATTCAGACGACGTCAATATTTCAGCTGACGACCTGCGAAATATTATAAATTGTACAGGTGGATGATGGGATCACAAGATCATGCACCAAATCTGAGTTTGTTTGAAACCAGGGTCCCCAAATCCGATGGATTGTCATGGCTTACCATTGTCCAAGTAAGAACAATGCCATAAATTGGGTTAGGCTTGGCAGTCTAAGGACCAACCGGAAATATTTCCCGTAGCAAACATGTGTCATCCCTCCTTCGGTGGCGTTGTACCAGACGAGCGCGGGCGTGTTTTCTTTTGGGGGGTGTGAGGGGAGAAAAGGCACCATCATTGCCAGGTTTGCCCATCATTTCCAGTTTTGCGGCTTTTCTCAATCTCTGATGAAGTTTGGCTCACTAAAAACTAGGGCCCTAGAGAGACAAAAAAAAAACGGATCATGGAAGATCACGGGGAGTACATTGGGATCAGCAATGCTTTGGATTCCAAGGATTCTTCGAAAGGAATTATCACGAATTCCACCAATCCAAACCATCACATAAAAATTGGTCAAACCAATATTCGCTTATCGGGTTTCTATTGTAGATTTCCCCTTGAACTTTATATAAGGGTGACTTGCTGGGTAGTAGGAATGATGCATAAGTGCTAATTAAATACTGTGTATATATATATATCTCTCTCTCTCTCCCCGGGGCCTGACAGGTTTGTTACTTTTCGGCTTTCTTGGGAGGGTGTGGACCTCCGGGGCGGCACTAAGGAAGATTCTCCTCTTCCGACGAGCACCCCCCTCCCCCCGGTTAGTCCGTCAGGGCGATAGTGCCTTCTTTATTATCTGCATCGTGTGTTCCTTCTTTCCCGGCTCGTTTGGAGTCGTATTTTCACAACTTTGCAATGTCTTTTGTGTTTTGCCCCCTTCGCCTCCAGGCGCTCTATCCAGTCTATCTCCCCTTTGGGGTTGTATGCCATTGTATGCCATTGGGTACCTACAAGCAATTGACTTCCCAACTAGGGTCACTGCTACAACCCGGCCCTGACTCCTTCCACCCATGGTTTCACAATGTTTCACACCTAAATACCATTTCCTTGAAACTTCAAGCTCATCGTCTTACTGTTGGATTGGTTTTTTCCCCACATTTCACTACCTTCTTCCTACTGCCATCTCGGCTGCTCAGGTCCCAATCATTCTCAACTGAGGTCATGAAGCGCTTGTCCAGCTTCGACTGACATTCTCAGAGATCATCATATGGAAAAGGGAAAAAGGGGGGCGCGGAAAACCCCGCCTTTGTGCAGGGTCATTGATGTCTCGTTGCAAAATGGCATGTCCGGCTGGTACCGGCTCTATGATTTGCCTATTACAACCACACGCAGCATTCCATTCACATGTCACTTTGTCAACCTCAGGCTCAAACCAACATGGATGGGTTCCAAACACGTGCCTTGAACTTGGCACTGGAGTTGGCCGAGCGCACTGTCCATCAGTATGGAGAACATGGGCGTGTAGCCGCTTCTCCTCCTGTGCCTCCCGCGAGACCACGGTCACGCTCTGCCATCCCCCGGCGTCCCCGTGAAGCCAGACGCCCGGACTCTCCTGAAACCCCTTCTCGCCACAATGTGGGTGGCAAGAGTGATGGTCGAGGACCTGAAGGACAATCCAGAGGCACTGGCACGGGCGGCGGCCATGCCCACCACAAAGGCAACACACGCAGTGACAACGGCAAAGGGAGCACAACCACCCGCCAGCACCGCGGCAAGGGCCCGGGCAGCCGAAAAGGTGTTGGAAAAGGCCTTTTTTCCCGCTTCAATCAGTACAACCTGCCCGGTCCTTTGATATGGATTTCCTTGCTCCCAACCACCACGATTCAGAGTCGGATTCTGAAGCTGGACAAGTGTCAAGAGAAAATCTTCAGGTCGGTGCCCGCATCCCATGCCCATTGTTTCAAGCGCAATGTATCGGCGATGACATGACATGGAGGGGCGCTGCTCTGCAGGCTGGACGGACAGGGACAGATGCCCGTTTTGTTGGCAGATGGTGGGGCTCTTCCCTCACACAATTGGGAGCAGACCTAGGCTGTGTCTCCGAAATTGGGTTCTCCAACTCACAGCTTGCCGCCCTCCTCCTGGAAGGTTTTTCAGATGCCGGATTTACAGCCATCTGCCATGGGCCTCCTGAAGAGGGACTGGCCCCTCGTGGCGGGGCTGGTGTCGCTCTTGTAGTACGTCGCTCCATCATCTCCACTTACTTGGTCTGATATCTCACGGGATCGCTTAGGGCGTTGCATTGCAAGCACTCTGTATCTCTCCTCAGGTCTAGCGCTCCGTGTCATTGGGGTGTATGCCATCACCGGAAGCAGCCTGCCGGGCTTTGAAGGCAGCAGCTTTCCAAGTTGCTGTGCTGAATCGCAACTAGTCCGTTTCATTCAAAAGCAACTTCAAGCAGCTGACGTTCAAGGCATGACATGCCTGGTCCTGGGTGACCTCAACTCGGTCCAATCACCCCAGATTGACTGCTGGAGCACAACTCATATCATGCGCCCCGCCTCCCTCGCTGCAAAGCTATCGGAGTTTGACTGTGCAGATGTATTCCGTCTACGTCACCCATCCCTCCGTGCCTTCACATATTTCTCTCATGCAGGCACTGCGAGTCGCATTGACGGCATCTGGATTCTGAACCCTGTGGGCCCTCCCCGTCATTGAGTGGCATCGCCGGGTGGATCATGAGCCCGTGCTCGCAGATTTCCTCACCTCCTTGCCCGAAACCGAGGATGTCGAATCACAGCGCCAGGTTCTGGCTAAACTCCGACCCCATGAGCTGCGCTTGCGACACCTTCAAAGAGAAACCCCTAGGATCCGGTTAGGTTATTAATAGACAGGATATAGTCTAGGTTATCATCATTTTATGATAGTCTTTACGGTGGTTATCACATACTTGGTGATAGTCTATTATCAGGGAATGAAGAACATATATGCTGATAATTTTGGAAGTATTTTCAATATATCTTATAATTGAACATTTTGTTTTTTTAAGGCCATGTACATTGGATTTTTTCCATGTGGTTCTCAAGTTTTGGTTTCGTGTTTTTTCTTGTCATTTTTGTAATTGCGATGTCCTTGTTTCCATTTTCCGTTTCAGAAAACTCGGTTTTCTTGTTGCGTGTCCGCGGCTCGGTTCAAATTATTTTGCAAGTTTCTGATTATATCGATCAAAAAAGATCGGTGCACCCGATTTCTGTGCACGTCATGGCTGCCCAAAGTTCGAACCAGCTGTTCTACGGAGTGTCAGCATCTGTGGCACCTGACGGAAGTCTGGTGATAGATGAATCAGCTGCTGACCGTGTCCAGACTCAACCGGTTCCGATGTTGTTGGAAGATTTCTTGAGTGATGAGTCGTCAAGCGAAGAAGGTCAAGCGAAGTCTCCTGTATACCAAAATCGAAAAATGGAAAAACAAGATGATCAGTGCTCTCACTGACGCTTTGCAGAAGTTAGAGGTAGATGAGAAAAAGAACCAAATTCCAAGAGAGCTTAACCCCGTGGTGGACATGGTGAAGGATTTGCTGGCCAAGATGACTGATGGCAAGGCGGTGGAGCGCATTGAAGCGTATCGCGTGTTGGACGGCGCACGAATGTCGTTGGAATTCGACAATTTAGACTTGGACTAAGCAGCGTGACATGAGGTGGCAGAAAAAGTGCTAAACATTCAGTTTCCGTTTCAATTTGCGTTTCCTTCTCCAGTGTCCGTTTCCATTTCGTGTCCATTTCCTTTTTCTGTCGCTTTATGTTTAAAATTTATTAATTGTTTCCATGTCTTTCTCAAGCCGGGTCATGGTTTACAATGTTTCTTGAGATCTTGTTCAATAGACATGTGCGGGCATATGGCTATTGTAAATAGAATATATACTAAATGTCTTTTGGGATCATATGTTATATTACGGTTTTTGGTTCAAGGATCACAAAAAAGGATATAAATCGGATCATGGCGGCCGAGACACCGTCCAAAGTTTCAGAGAAGCAGGCTTTAGCTGACGCTGAAAGACTTGCGGGGGCGCCAAAGGCCAGCCCAAAGTGCAGTTCCAAAACCAGGACACCTCAGAGGACTCCACTCAAGCGCCCAGCAGCTCGCAGGGATGAGCACCAGCATAAGACGGTCAAGCAAGCCAAGACTCTGAAGCGTCCAGCTTCAAACAATGACTCGACAGAGATTGCAGGCCCTTCTGTGGAACCAAGCAAGGGTGACGGGGAAACGAATAAAAGCACAAACAAGGCTAAGAAGAAGGACCAGGAGAAGGCACAGAAGCTTAAAATCGAAGAGCCGCAGGAAGAGACACCTGACCCTGGTGTGGAAGCCAGCACCGAGACTGCGGACAAAACCAAAGAAACTCGAGACTACGCTAAAGCGGGCTACTTTCACAGAAGCTTTTCCAAGTTGCCGGAGGAGGCCCAATCATCTGTGTCCGTGTCTTGTTTCCTCCAAGTCTTTTCCAATAATTTCCGTGCTGTTTTTTGCATTATGTGCGTGGCAGGTGCAGAAAGCTTTCCAAGGGAAAGATTTGAACCGAGAGAAGAAGACTCAGTTGGTAAACCAAGCCGTACAGAAAGATTCCAAAGGCTCCTACACCTTCAACTTGGACTGTCAGGCTGTGAAAATGCTGTCGACTTACACGGAGAAAAACCAAAGGTTCCCAGAGGGCTGTCGGTATGCCCAAGTCTTTGATGATTTCGAAGCTTGGTTCCGAACAAGCTTTGCAGAAGGCTATGGCGGATGGTGTCTCAAACCACGCAAGCTGGCCGTGTCTTCTACGTCTTCAACACCATCGAGTTGACAAGAAGCACAGAGGCTGCAAGCAGCACTCAGGCTGAGAAAGGAACGGAGGTTTCTGACGATGCTTTCAAGTCTATGAATGCGTTCGTGAGCAATTTCCTTCCTAGCCTCAGCCCCACGGTTGCAAGCCATATTGTTTGGTTTTCAGGTGGTTCTGTTTTTGTTTCTGCTAGTAAATTTTCTAGCGCTAGGTGACAACAACTTGCCCAACCAGCAGACCAGCCCTACCCTGACTCTTTTTGGCGCCGAGACAGAGGCTCCGACCACTTTGGCCTTGACGAATGAATCGTTGGGCCGCGGTATGGGTGCCTTACATATCGCCGGTCAGCAAGTCTTGACTACTGCGGTGTTGACGAAGATCGATGAAGCTTTGACTTGGTGCTCCAAAGCACGTGAGCAAGCTCGAAAGCTATTCAGCCAAGGTCCCCAGGGGGACGCGCAGCGACAATTGCGTCAACACTTGGTGCAGCTGACCGATCGCTTGTGTTCAGCTTGCAGACCAAGTTGGAACATGCCAAGATGGTTGGAACTGCGGACTTCAACGACGTCAAGGACATGTTGACCAAGATGGGGTCCGGTCTGGTCGAGGTTCAAGAAACCTTGCGGGCGCTTTGCGCTATGGGGTGAAACTATACTTCATTGGTCGCCCGAGCTGGTACGTCTCAGTCGAAAGTACTTTGGAAAACCATTTGCTGCTTAGATAGGACGTATCCTTCAGAGTTGAGCAAAGAACATGGAGAGCCAAAAGACACAGTTGTGTCTGTGTCCATGTCCAGTTTCATTTCTTGTCCGTTTCTGTTTCTGTTTCCATGTCCTTTTTCATTTCTTGTCCGTTTATGTTTCTGTTTCCTTGTCCTGGAAACAACAACATAACAATAACAACGTCCTGGAAACCAGGAACACCACCACCACCACCAACAACAACAACAACAAATGCAACCGCGTAACGTCTGAACGCTCGCAAATTTTTCTTGTGTAAGAACTACAGATTCGATTGCATGTATCTTTTCGTCATTTATCTTTCAAGCGGCGCGCAAGTCTGCCACCATGGCGGGTGAACAGCCGAAGATGTCGGCTGGTCAGCCTTCCATAACGAAGTATGTTGTAGCTAGGCTGCAGTAGGTCTGCAGTTAGGCTGTAAATAACCCCCACTCAGAGAATCCACGTTTGCTAAGGTATGGATCGGAGGCAAAAACACTCCTCCTGGCACATTCGAGCAAATCTATGAATCTGTCAAACACTATGACGTGGAGGTCGTCAACAAAGGGTTCCAGACGGGAGGCTATGCAGTGCTGAAGACGACGAAGTTGGAGCATGCATGGTGGTTGTTCGATTGGCTGAAAATCATTGGCATCTATACGGGCAAAAAAACTGGACCTGCAAGGCTTGGCGTGTGTCCGTTTCCGTGTCAAGTGTTTGATTTCTTGTCCGTGTTCGTTACTGCAAGGTCACTTCATGTTCCTGAGTTTTGACAATTCAGGAGTCGGCTGGTGCAATTGTAGTTGTCCAGCGGCCTCAACACTGTGCCTACGATCAAGCCGCTCTGGAACAACCCGCAGAACAACTCAGACAAAGTCTTGGTATCACTCCATCTAGTGTGCCCACTCTTCGACCTGCTGAACCAGCATGGCCCCCTCGACGTGCTGACGATGGTGTCGCTGATGTGGATGAGGATGCTGCCCTGCAAGCTGCACTGCTATCCCCCCAGGACCGCACGATCCACAGCATGTCCATGAGCTTCCTATAATGATTTCGGTTCTTGACAGGAGCTACCTCAAACGAAGCGCCACTGGATGCTTCACTCGGCCGACCCGATCCTGCGCCTCCGAGAAAGCAGTCCCGCGGCATATGTCACATCCAGTGGGCGCAGAGTTGCTACTGTGGGTTACTCTGATGACGCTGAGCACTACGGCTCGGGCATTGCCGATGTTCCAGTAATTGTGTCCGAATTGGGTCTCGGTAGTGTCCACACTGGCATAGGCTTTGCTTGGGCGAAATTTTCCGCCTTTTAGCATCCGACTGGGATGACAATTGGGACAGTCTTGTCGGCGTGGTCGCAACACTTTGAATCGGACACTTCCCGGTTCAGTGGAAACCAGGACGGGCCAACGGTACCTATACAGCTAACGGGCCTTAAAAGAGGCTAACGAGACATATAAACGTGTCAGGAAGCTTGCCCATGAGCATCCATCAATCAACTGCGAACTTTGCAGTCAAAAACGATGCTTTGAGCAGCAGCAAGGATGATCTTGATGCCAATGTTGTGACATCTTGAGCCACTGTTGTGACATCTTGAGCCACTGTTGTGACATCTTGAGCCACTGTTGTGACATCTTGAGCCACTGCTGTGACATCTTGAGCCAATGTTGCGACGTCTTGAGCCAATGCTGTGACATCTTGAGCCAGTTTTGTGGCTATACCGTAACCATTTTTCAAATGCGTACTGAAGGAAAAAAACATGTGGTTTCTGTGGCTTCTGACTAAAAAAATGTTGGAATATATATTCGAAAAATCTATATGTGTTTATATCTCTGATAATTCTTTGGTACATACAACAAACAAAACATACTTTTGTCTTCCCACCATCATCATTGTTCAACAAATTTAGCGGAAATGTGGATATATACATATTATCATGTGTCTTCCAATTTCTTATGGAAGAAGTGGGGATCACCCGAAGTAATGATCAAGAGGTTCATGAACAATATGTCTTCGACGTGACCACCCTATTCCAAACGCAGGGGTTATGTTTACACTTTTTGGGGTTTGGTTTTCGGAAAGCACATTACTAATGAACAAAACAGCTGTCAATCCAATCAGATCCGGGCAGATCCGTTTGTTTTTTTCTAGCAATCCCATCGGATCCGGTCAGATCCGTTTGTCTTTGTTTGTCAAAAGCCGCTCATATAGATATGGCGCCATTCCTCAGCTCACGTTTTGGGCTCGAGGCATGGATCGACACAAGAAGGTGGCCCTTTTGGCAGAAGCCATTTACCAGGGATTTGTAAAGGATGATGGAGGGGAATATCTAAGCAAAACTGGAAACCTGTTTCCGGCCTGCAACCTGCGGGTTCACAAAACCCGAAAAGGTTTCGCTGTGGTTCGGGATGCTTTAGAAGCAAGTGGAGAACGAAGGATTTGGACCAAAAAGTTACTCCAAAATGCCTTGGGTAAAATGATGAAGGATAAGCCCCTAGAGGTGCCTCAAACTCCAGGGTTTACTTGGGCTGAGTGGCTCAAGGATCAGGTGTCTAGGCTGCATCACTTGTCCCAGAGGGCAAGGAAGAACGCTTGGCGGATGGATCAGCTTCAGACCCTTCCCTACAATCCCGAGGACTGGGTTGTGAGCATGTCACCCTTTCCAAGATATGATTTACACACACATATATATATACACAACATTATGTTTTAATAATTTATATGTATGTAAATGTGAGTAATATACACCAATACGGGTTTCGTACATGTAGACCTGAATATATATATATATATAGATAGATAGATAGATAGACAGATAGATAGATAGATAGACATGTGATGGGTTTCTATTTACAAGTATAGATTTGTTGTTAGGATCCTGTTTTCGTCTATCGATCATTGTTTTTAGAATCAAAACCATTTTTCTGATTCTCCAGGAATGTCCCGATGCTCTTGCAGATGGCCCCATGGACACCATTGAAGGTGAGTTCGATTCTTTGACAAATGATGGTGGGGGTCGAGGTGAGTGCAACTATATTTCGACCCACAAAACATTTGCTTATACCATCCTAAATTCAGTCAATGATATATGTTGGTTTCTCCAATCACATCGCGTTCTGAATTTTTGGTGGCCTCGCCAACTGCTGAGGAGAAGAAAACAGATGAAAGCGTCCTTCACGATCCTGAGACAGTTTCCTGGCATCCATTTGCGTTTAAACCAGGGAAACCGTTTTAGCTGTCAGTCTTAGTTTTAGATGGAAACAGTGTTCAATAGCGGTCGCCAATCATAGGGCCCACAAACTGGTTTCAAGATAATAAAGATAATAATTTATAGATGGTCCATAGTCGAATTTATATCAAATCCTGCAATCAGACATGCACCCCGGCTCTTCACATCCAAGGCTCGATTGCTGCGTGCAGCTACCTTGCGATTGGGCGAGGCCGACGATGATCACATGGCTGCACTTTAGATGTCCAGCCCTGGAAAATGAAATCAATTGTTAATTCAACCATTACTCCACAATGTGGTCGCTACAGCTACATTTGACTTTTTCTCAATCACGCAGGTTCCATCAACATGTTTTGTCGTAAGGAAAACGGTAAGGATGAGAAGGTCCCCGACATTTCCGTTTCTTGTTTTTTTTTGCGAGAGATTTTTGGATCAAAATCGGAACCAATCAAAAACAATAAACGGAAGGTTTTTCGATCAAACACGAAAGCTTTTTCGATCAAAATTGAAACTATTCAAAACTGATTGTTTTTTTTCTGAGGTTACATCACCTTCTACTACTGCACCTTCACGATCCCCGGGCAGCTCTGGGGATGTGGCTTCCAGTGGTGGAGCTGATTGGTTTGGAGATTGGGGTGCTGAGTGGGGTCTCGAATGGGATTCCGAAGAATGGGATCGTAAGTGGGACCTGCAGTGGGAGCCTACTGTTGAGGACCTGATGGCCTTGGGTTTAGAAACCGATCCTGAGAAGTGGGATGAGACTTGGGATGAGAAGTGGGAGCTTGAGGAATGGGATCCTAGTTGGGATTTTCAGGAGGATGTTGTTGATCCACGCCAGCTTCACTTTGACACAGTTGGTGCCGAGAGTGCGGGGGAGGTGCCTGAGAAGAAACCCACACCCAAGGAGGTGGATAGTGAGGTTGAAAGTTATCCAATGGTCAGCGGGTTTGTTTGGGACCCCATCAATTTGAAGGAGATTGAGCTTGGCACCATTACCAGCCATAGTGTTGGACAACATGGTCAATGGACAGCGTTTTTTCAGGGTCTTGATGGGAATGACTATAGTGTCACTCGTTTGCCATGTCAAAAACCTGACCAACCAGCCCCAGAAGTCGTGGTTAACAAACAGCCCCGAGATGAGAAGATCCAATACACCCCGGTCAGCAAGAATGCCTTTACCAATTTCGCTGAGAAAGCTTGGCCGAAGAGTGCGGAGCCCGGGCCCGGTGGTTCAGGGTTGAACCAATCTTCCCGTGAATTTGTCCCAACAACAGAGGAGGTTGAAATGGAGAGGGTGAAATATCAAGACCAACCTTGTGGGCTTTTATGGGAAGGTGCAAGTATGACCAAGAAGTTTGGCAACAAACCGGATGCCAACACGGACCCACTTGGCCTTGAGACAATCCAAGGGATGACCCTGAAGGAACACATCATTCATGTCCAGTGGTACTCGTCCGCTGCGGACTTCAAGGAAAAGGTTCCCCCAGGCATTTCCCAACAGCTCTGGGAAGAACTTGTTGAAATCTTTAAGATTGTCCACGTCTACGGCATCACTGATTCAGAGATTGTCTACAAGTTTTTGAGGACCATTTGGGCCAATTCGTATTATGGCTGAAATTATTGTTTGGGCCACTGTTTCACAAGTTTCTGTGTTCAGGATATCGTTACCCAACCTTTACTTTCTTCGCAGTGCAAAACCAAGGCATGGTGTGAAAGTTCTCACTTTTACTGACCCAACAACTGATCCAGCGGGCTCCAAGGCTTGGGTATAAGGGGAGATGAATATGACGGTTTCATTCAAAAGCGATGGGTGTTGTTATGCTTAAATTAGATCCTTGTCCTAGTTTCAGTATCCTTGCGGGCAGGTCGGTTGGACCAAGAGGGAGTGGTGGGAGCCTGTGGCCTGCAAATACCTGGCCGAATGGGAATTGGACGTTCCGCTTGCTGTGAAGCGGGGAGATGTTTTGATTGATGTGGCTACTTAGCTTAGATTACCAGGTTCATGTTGACATCCAGCATCAAAAGTTGTTCAAAGATACTTCTTTACAATTGGTTTTTGGTTTGGAAATATTTTGTTTTCCAACGGAGGACCGAAAGTGCTGGCAGTCCCGAGAGGTCAAAATTTCCTATGCTCCCTGGATTTGATTTTAGATATTTTGATAGTTCATGATACAGTTTTTGCCCATGGCCGCATGTCCAACCAAACATGTTTTGGCCATATGGAAATGTTTGTTCTGCAGGTGCCCCCGCCTGATTTTGAAATGGATGATGGCGAAGCCTTGGAGATTCCCGAAGACCCTGCAGTTCCCGAAGACCCAGCGATTCCCGAAGACCCAGAACCCGAGGCAGGTTGCTTTAGACTTTAGACCAAGGTCATGATAAGGAGGTATTACAGTGAAATTATGTAAATACAAAGATAGATAGAGATAGACGGACGGAAGGATTTAAGTAGACATGGGTATAGGAAGAAACAACAATAGATATATAAACAAACCCATGGTGTTTATTGCGCTGGTTTTTTGAAGCCCAACAGCTTACCTGTAGGGTCCATGTGTTTCCCTTCTTTTCTGCAGGCCCCTCCACAAGATGTTGCTATGGAAGCGGGGAACGAGAACCCTGGGGGAGAAGGTGGCAAGGCTTGGGGTTTTGTAAGCACAACTTTTTTGGTAAACTCCATCGAATGTGTCATGTTTTGTGAGAGCTCCAAAGGGTCAAACACAAAGAATTTATGTTTGGTCAGTTTGCAGGGGGGGCCTGCAAGAACCACAGCTGCTCCCGTCCTCTGCTTAGTTGAAAAAAATCACTGGTTTTTGATTCAAAAAAACGAAATGATCATCTAACATATAAGGATGGCTTCTACCTGAAGCTCCCGGCCAACACAGATTCTGATGCTTCACATCTTCCGGAACGATGCTTACACATGTTTCCAGGGGCCCTTCAAAAACCGATCAACCCCCATCGCCAGAAACTGCTGGCCGCTTCCAAACGGGTTGCCAAGGTAGATGCTGTTGACCCCACCAAGGGCGCCGCAAAGGCAAAGGCCAGCAGCAAACGCAAGGCCAAAGCAAAGGCCGTTCCTAAGGTGGAGGCCGCAGGCGCGAAGGAGATGAAGGAAAAGGCACAGGCTGACTACTCGAAAGCCAGGGCTGACTTCATGGAAAAGTTTCTTGGCGTTTATCGTGTTGGCTTCGGTAAGATTTGCACATTGTTTTACAGGTTCCGGTCTTTAAAGCTGATTGCATTTACAATGCGACCCTTTTTGCATGTCAAGTAGAGCTAGCTTCTAGGTCACACCACGGCTTCAACTTTCCGGTATAGAGCACTCCAGCAGTTTCAATCCAAGGCTGAAAGGTGAGAAGATTGCGCGAAAGGAAAAGGAACGC
The DNA here is from genome assembly GCA_947184155.2 of Cladocopium goreaui. Taxonomy (NCBI): domain Eukaryota; class Dinophyceae; order Suessiales; family Symbiodiniaceae; genus Cladocopium; species Cladocopium goreaui. Next base: position 128,928 of record CAMXCT020001185.1, on the reverse strand, counting down.
AGGCTTGGCCAACCGTGGAAACGAGGCTAATGGAAAAATATGATTGATATGTTTCACAAAAATTGAGCAACATGGGATAGCAGTTCAAGTTGAAGCCACTGAAAATGTTCCGTTCTCCTTTTACAAAATGTCCTATGTATCTTTTGTGCCCAGTTCACATATTTAAAAAAACAATTATTATATATATATATCTATCCATCCATCTATTTATCAATCTATGTATACATTCCCCCATTATCTTCGATTTATCTCCCGCCATTTGTTTCTTCCACCCTTTCCATCATTCCACATGGCCAGGTGGAGTGAAAGCGAGGAGCGAAAGGCCGTGATTGCTTCGATGCCTGAGTATGAGGCAAAGCGACGCAGGTATATTTGATGGTCCATGGCTCACTGGGGTTCACCCTAATCCAGTCCAACAAAGAACATACTATTCCATCATGTTGCATGTGCAGAGTTCACATGAAGACACAACATGGTTTTCCATTAAAAACAAAAGTGTTGCAATTTGGACCAAAGGGTGCATGAAGGGGATGAGCTGTTTTCAGGGACCATTGTGGTCGTAGCACGTCGTGCCAAGTGCCAAAGTCTGGATAACAAAGTCCGGCATTTCAGTTTCTAAATTCTTTGAAGAAATTCATATCACGTGGGTGTTTCCACGTGCCATGTCAGCTGGGGGTGAACACATTTGGAAATTTCGAGGTGGGTGCAAAAAGTAATACCCGCTGCCCCTTTCAAATTGCAGACATGTTTCCACGCAACCACTGCCCAATGAAAGCTCCAGTCGACCCGCCAGCCCAGTGTGCAGCATTGCAATGCGTTGTGCATCCTTGGCTTCCAAAGCCGCAGTATTCAGTGGATCAGGGGTTGTGTTCATACATAGTTAGGTTTCGCAAAGATCACCCATATATTACCTGGGCATTGAGATGAAATTCAGCAACCTGGCGATTCCTTTGGCATCTCTTCTTGCGAGTTGCTAGCTTCTTTTCAGTTTAACTTTTTTGGTTGTTGATCTTTGTGGTTTTATTCATTGGATGGGGTGATCGATGTATTGGAATCATCAAGTGTAAAAAACGACAAATCATATATGAATGGGGTTATGGGTGGGGAATGGTAGTGGTCGCATGGTATATTGGTTTTCCCGGAAATTTCTTAGCCCCTGAGATTGTTAAAGGGAATTCGCCCCATCAAGGCTTTGGTGATGTGCCTCAACAAGAAGCCCTCCACTTCCTTGAGGTATTCAGCGGTTTCCTAGCTCAATGCGTACTTGAGAAATTGACAATTTAATGCCTGACAAATCGACAAATCAGTGTTTGTGATATTCCTGGTTGATATTGGTCAAAGAACAATTTATTCCCTGTTGGTTCAGGTGAACACATCCTCCACGATGGTGTTCTGGGAGAGGGATTGGTTTCCCGTTGCATCGATGTTCCTTGGTGGGATCATTTATTTTCACCATGTGCTGAATTCTGGTTCAACACCATGCAAGTACATACAAAACAAACACACATGCCTAGGTCTCCTATTCGAGGAAAATGGATATCTGCACTGCTTTCGGGTTCCTAGTGCTGCTTTTTCAAGCACGGCGCCTATGCGCCTATGGGTGCGCATGGTACGCAGTACCTTGTGGATCGTGGGTATACCTGTGTTTCGGACTAAATTTAGCAAAGGAAGGGTTCACAAGAATTGGCATTTGGTTTGAGGGACAATCGGTATATAGTTTCCTACTTGGGGGCAGTTCCAGTTGTATTGTAAGTTGTTTTACAACTGTTACGTCTCAAATGTTATTTCCCAACTTATTACGTTTCTTCACCATGGTGTTATGCATTGATAACCCAACTGCACACCCAAGTAGGGTCTGCTAAAAAGGTGTTGTTCCCATTTGCCTTACTTGCAATTGCGATCAGTCATTGTAGAAAACCATGTCTATCCACCACCTGTAGAAAACCATTGTTTATCCATCCCCTTGTAAGTTTTTGAAACCAAGGGGAAGCACATATTCTCATCCCACAACATTAAATACGACCCTAGAAGTTGTGGTCCGGTTTTTTGGTCTATGCATTTGGGGGGCCCATGTTCAGGTATTCAATGTTGGGTGATTACTGATATGTATATATATATGTGTGTGTACATGCATACAAACAATATGATCAGCTGATGGACAGGGTATTAACTTCCATTCAAAAAGATATACATATGTACCTAGCTTGCCACAGGTTTACATCTATCTAAAACATCAACACGATGTGAATGTATTTGAAGAAACAAAATTATCCTTGTAAGGGATTACCTGAAAGTTCAAATCCCGTATATATTGTTATTCCCCCCGTCTACGATTGCTGAAGATATATTTTCATCGCTATACTCATGAAAAAAACTACCTGGTTGAGATATGTGTCCATATTGAAAGGTTTCAGTTGTTTTATTTACTGCCATCGAAGAATACATGCGAAAACTATTTGGGTCTACCCCAGTATTATGTATACACATATACTGTTGACCTTCGCACTCTGGTGGTTTATATAAAACCGAGCTTCAAAATGGAGCGACTGCACAAATGAATGATATTTCTATTTTTATATATACCATTAAGTTCAAATATACCCCAATGACCAGGATGACAGGTGCACCCCTGAAAAAATAATATACCCATCCTATACCCAGATCCAGGTCGCGAGGAACATCGAAAAGACGCCACTTCAGGGTCTCAGGAGACAGGGAACAAAGGAGCGTGCGGGAAGCCAACCGGGTTGCCCGCAGGGTGGCCTACTTGTTGGAGTACCATTTCGTGAAAAAGACGTACTACATTCTTGAGAATCCGATCTCCTCTGTACTTTGGAGGTTTAAGTGCATTCAGATGTGCTTAAAGCGGCATGGGGCAAAACGTGTAGTTGTTCATCTTGGAGCATATGGTGCGAACACATTAAAACCAGCTTTTTGTCTTCTTATTGACAGAAGTTTTGAATTCTGATGTTTGTCCGACTTTTGTGGAATTGTGGTTGAGGTAGCTATATGTTGGATATATAGTAGATCTTACAACATATCTATTTTTGGTTCGGGAGATTCCGTTATATCAAACAAGATCCTCTGTTGTAGTTTCTTCACCACGAGTCATGTTTGACACCTATGTTTTTTGTGCACCCCATGTCCGGAATACAAAAACAATTGGTCATATACCCAAACTTTGCTTCCTTCAGGTTGTTCTCTATGGAACAGCACCATGGATGCACTCCTTGCCGCAGATTATCACCCCTGATATGAGGACTGAATGTATTCCCACATACAAACACTCTCTTAACATGATCTGAAAGAACCAATGTGTTGTCCATGATAGGATCAATCTTGATCGGATCAGAAAGTTCCTCAAAATTCAGACTGTCCGTCGCTACAAATGCAGAAAGACGGGTGAGGAGAAGATTGCCTATATCTTAGAACTTGATGTGAAAATTCACTTCCCATCGGTTTACAAAGGAGCACCCTCTTACACATAACCATGTATATATATATACAATTCTTGAAATGGGCTACAGTAAAACCAACAACCAAAAATGATGCTGCTCATTGTAAACTGGTGGGTTCTTTGTGGTTCCATTTCAACAGCACCCATGCAATACCACAACTTGTGGAAGCCTTAAGGTAGGCGGTCGTGATCTACATGGAACCCAGAAGTATCCGGGTTCCCTCGGCTTGACTGTGCCCTGGTTATATCACCAAGTATATATGCATGTACTTCCCCACATCCGATCCTTATCTGGGTGTCTACCAATAAAAAATATATATATATATATTGATACAACTTGTGCGATTTGATCACATCCCACCAACTTCGTTTTTAAATATGCTTTAGACACAATCGACAGTCACCTGAACATTCCCCAAAACACTTGAGGTGGGTCGCTTGATGAAGGCCAACATGGACAAAGTGAAATCCACCAATGTCCTGACGGACCAGGGATTGGCTTTCATGGATCGTGAATCCGACGATTCATCTGATTCGGGCTTGGAGGGGTTGGCCCACTAATCCTGGGGTTGGATCTTGGGAGAATCCATCGTTCTTTGATTTTAAACCATTCCCATTTATAAACTCTAGTTTGTATACTGGGGCCAACTCCCATGCCAACCTTGAAAAGTTTGCCAATTAGGCATTCACCGCGTGTCGAGATTTGGTGCACACGCTGACCGAAATAGAAAAATAGACCTACAAACTTAGCACATTTGGAAACCTTTGTTCGTTTCTGATTTTGGGGTAGACCGTGTCCACGCGTGTCCAGGCGTGCCACGGGACATATAACAGGGGTGTTTTCGTGCCAGGCCGTGTCAGGGTATGCCATCATTTTGCAATGTCATTTTTGGGGATTTGACACATGTTTGGATGCAAATCCTAGGCTATTTAGTCTCAATCCGTTCACCGAGCCTGCCATGACAGCTGTTGAAGCAGAAGCTGGGGTTCGGAAAGGGCCAGGGCAAAAGGCCGGGATGAGCAAGGGTAAGTACAAAGCACTAATGTTTTACAAAGGCAAATGCAAGAGCAAGGCTGTCGTCGACAGTGGCAAGGGCAAAGGAACGCACCAAGGTGACCAAAACCTTCCCACACCTCCTGCCAGTCTTGCACTGACAATCCCGGACACACCTTCCCCACCCAAAAGTGATGAACCCAAAGAAGCTGCGCCGCCTGCAGGTGGAACACAGACAATGCCCATAGGGTCTACCGGTGATGCCAACATGACACCACCGCCGGGAACTACTGCCACAGGAGAAATCAAGATGACACCACCAACCACGGGAGCTACTCCCCCAGGAGAAACCAAGACGACACCACCGCCGCCGGAAGCCACAGCTGCCAGAGGTGATGCCAACATGACACCACCGCCCAGTAACACCAGTAAGACAGGTACCGGCCCCACCACGACTCCACCACCTGCACACCAACGCGCCACACCCACTTCAAGTCCGGGTGACACGCAGTCACCGAGTACTGCACCAGCCACGGATCCCAATGGGGTGAAAGGCAAGCTCAAAGGCAAACTCAAGGCAGCTAAAGGTAAGTTGCAGGGAGGCAAAATGGGAGGAATCGGCAATGGGAGTAAGGGCAAAGGTGTGGGAAACAACGGGGCAGCTGGCCAGACTTCCGCTGTTGCTGAGGCCGGGTTTTGTCACAACTTGACATGGTTTTATGTTAGTAAAATTTGGAAAACAAGCGTTTTTTGAAAGAAACAATTGTTACATTGTGTTTTCTTTTTTTACGCAATGACAAATGTCAGGGCACCTCGGGCCAAGCACAAAGTGTTCCAAGGCTGGTTGTATTTCTCGGCTTGTATCAGTAAATTATGTCTACATGCATGCAGGCCTCCGCAGAGGAGTTTTACCAGTGCGTCTATGCTGTCGGACCATACTGGCCCGGTTGCTATGGAACCCCTGGCAGCCCCTGGTGAAGACGGGAGAGTTAAACGGGTGGGTTCCTCAAAACAAAGTTTCTGTGTTATACAACGGCTAGTGGTTTTTGGCTGAGGTGAAGCTGCTGACCCCGGAAATTCAAGCACAAGTCCAGGCTACCATTGAATGCTACAGAAGATTTTCTTTATCAGCGAATGTTGAAAAGCCATTTGCGGGATTGTCTTTTTTCGCCCTTATCAAAACTAAACATACAACCTTACGTGGGAATCTAGCCCAACATAATTTTCAACATTCGGTGGTGTACTAGCTCTCAATCCCATTTCCACTTGATGTATTGCGCATATATGGCTAGGCCATGTCAAACCCCAAAGAGCTGGATGCGTTGATTCCGGGGGAAGCAAAGCGCCAGCGAGAAGCGCTTCGCCGAAAGATGAGCAATGGAGGCCCCAATATGAATCAATTTGGTTTCCCATGTGTTGCCTCATGTATCAATACCTGCATGCACACACACACATATATATATGCTTGAGTTTGGGTATCAATATGTATGTGCATGTACACCTAGCGGGAAAAGAAGATAGGTAGATAGATACAAAGATAGATAGATAGATAGATAGATAGATAGGTAGATAGATAGATAGATAGATAGATGTGTGTATATATATATATATACATTTAAAAGTAAGAAGAAAACGTGTCTGTAATGTATGTTGCAAGTATATGTGCGCACATTTGTTTACCTGTATTTAACTACAATAAAAATTAAATTAAAATATATCTAATTTCAACAAATCTTTTTTTATGTATATATATAGTATGTGTGCATGTGTAAATATGTACTCACATATGTTTGTAAATATGTATATTTGTTGTTCATATGTATGCATACCTCTATATATATATATATGGATCTATCTATGCATTTGTTCCTGAGGCTGTATTTGTAGCTGTTTATCTTTCTATTTTTCTATCTGTCTAAATCAACAAAAAAAATCAAATATGCACACTCTTGGTGAAAGTCCCTATGATAATCAGCCCACCTTGGCCAGATCCCACCTTTGGAGGTTTAAAGCCGGGGCTCGTGGAGAAGTTCGCTGCTGCCAAGACAGACGCGGAGAAGCCACATACCCAACTTGCCTCGGGATCCAACAGTAGCTGTCTGATTTTGGATACGGGTTGGTGCCCCGAGGTTTCAGAATCTGAAGGAGTTCATCATGGACCCGACCCTGGAATCAGTCCAAGTTGAAAGCTGGTTTGTTGAGTACCTTGAGCAAATTGGAACAAGGAATATCACATAGGATCCCGAAATTGTTCCTTGGCTCCCTCTTTTGTAGCCCCTGAATGTATCCGTTATACTTATATGGGGACTATATGGAAATTATGTCAAGGAACCGTTTTGGTTAATATCTCACTTTATTCGGATAAGCCATGTTATAAAAACTATAAACCCATCAGCTTGGCAGGCAAGCGAAGGAGAAGTCGAAGGGTGTGTATGTTGAAAAGCCTCTCTGTGACCTTGAAGCCCTGTACAGCTCACCGGAAGACCGGGCATGGCTGAAATCAACAATAGTTGACAGTCTTATGCTCAGATTTTTGGTGACCTGTTATCATTTGATTGTGAACCTGAACTATATCAACGCTCAGAACAGCTTGGAGCTCCGCACCCACAGGCCCAGTTCTTAGCAAACAAATGCACCCAGGTCATGTCGGACACAAGGTCAAAACACACAACATTGAATCAGGACCCCGAAAATCCACGACGTCGTTTGTACAAAGTTTTCGAGAGCTTCAAGCACACAAGTGCATTCCTCAGATTATCCCCCATGGTAATGAACACAACTTCCCACTCCCCTGGATTCAGGTGAACGGTCGAAAGTCCGATACGATGGTATCGGGGTCTCAGGCAGGGTGCATGCCAACAAGGCTGCGCGGCAGAGCTTGGCAGATAGCCTGACTGGGAAGCAAGCCCACTTTACTGCTGGGGGGAACCAGTTTCCAAGTGGAAACACTGGGGATGGCCAACCAAAGAATCCGAAGAAAGCGAAGGCACCGAAGGCAGGGTATGGCTCTCAACCAAAATGTAAAATACTATCCGGTGAATTTGTTTCTGACTCACTGCTTCAACATTTACAATTTACCATCAGCTGCAGGCTAAGACCCCTGAAGAACTGCGTAAAAAAACATGGCAAAAGGATCTGGCGCAGTGGTGGGCTTACTTGAAAGATCATTCTTTTTGGTTTCGAATCCCCAATAATCACAAAACCTGAGGCTTGCAGCCCTTGGCAACAAAGCCCGGACTGCAGCCGCAGCTTTGACCACTCATGGCATCGAGAACCAAGAGGCGCATATATATATATATATCATGCTTTTCTTTGACTTGAAAGCCTATCCAATCAATATATGTTGGAAAATTGGAATTGTCAAAGAATTTGCCAACACATATTATGCAGTGGCGGGGTTAAGGGCGCATCATGCCCAAACAATATCACTGCTTTTTAAAACAGGATTCTTTTGACCTTCAGCGACCTCATATGCTTTGCTTGGAGGCCACCAAGCAAGCTTTGGCAGATTGCTTTGCAAACATCCAATCTTACAAGCAGCAGTCTTGTACTCAGTTTGGGTGCCCATTTTCCAATGGTAAGAATCATCTACTTCAACAAATCTTAGGATTGACGACATGGTCTTCAAGGGAAAGACACTTGACGAGTGCGAAGCCAAGCTCAAGTCGTTGGAAAAATCTTTGGAGGCCATATCAACCATCTTCTAACTCCCGCCAAGTAGCGTGAAATCTGGGATGCTGACTCAGTGACGGCCTTGTTGATCTCCATGCAGCATACCTGAGATGCAGGCCATCCAGAAAACTGTGACTGATGCAGAGATGATTGTTGGCTCCTATGAGCGTCGTTGGGGACCAAGACCATTGACGTTAGATATGAAACATATGTTAAATGATCGATAATTTCTGATCTATCCCATATCTCTTGAGTCTTCCTTTTTGCCTTTAGGTATGGCCGCCATGAAGCGAAAAGCAGAAGGGCAGGGTAAGAAGAAAGCCAAATCAAAGGCAAAGGCGAAGGCGAAGGCCACGGAAACACCAGAAACACCAGTGAAAATGGAAAGTCCGGATGAGGATGCTGAATGGCCTGAAGAGGAGAACTGGGATGATGCTGGTGAGGTGGAATGGGAATAAAAACATCTCCCATCATTTTTGTGCTCAAATATCCGTAGATGGTTGAAAGCCATTTGGACCTCAAGGTTTAGTTGTTGGCCAGGCATGGCAGTATGTTGCTTGGGGCTCTCTCTTCCGACTTGGAGAGAATGAATACCCTCGGCATTTGAAAAATATTTTGTTTCATTGAACCCTACCAATTTCGAAGAAAACACAATCTCGTTGTTTGTGTTGCCGGGGCGGGGCGCAACATGCAGTGCCTGCATCCAAAGCACCGATGGCACACAGAAAAGATAGATGTGTTCCCGCAGCCAAGTTGCAACCCGCTGTGAGTTTTCATGTGCAGATATGCAGAGTTTCGATCCAGCGCAATTTCCTTGGAAGTTTGTGTGATGCCCGCAGTCTTTTGGGGATCGATGTGAAGACCACATCGCAATCATATTTCCATTAAACATTTGTTGGGGGCCCTTAATGGGGAAAATAAGAACAATGTCGGGTTTCAAAAGACCACCAACAATATTTCATCTTCAAGTCTAATGGTATCTTAGGGGTTTCTTGGAAAGAAACCAAATCCTGGAAACGCAAATCTTGATGAGTATTAACTGGATCCCATTATCGGTTACATGTACTTGGGTATCAACAAACAGATATCGCCTACTTGTTTGTTGAGCCACTAGCCCTCAGGTCCAAACATACGTTGATCCCTCCAAAAAGTCTACAACAATGGGGTGGGAATATACATTTGTATATTTTTACATATCTATAGTAAGTTCATACATATGTACATGCAAATTTCAAAACATATGTATGTATATAAAAATATATGCTTCATTTTTATCATGTTTCTACTTATCAGTCAAAGTTGAGGGGCCTCATATACCTACTCCGTTACTCAGAAGCCACTACGATCATGATATATAATGGTTGATCCAGCAATGTTGTATTCCCGCAATTTCGACCAAGAATGGTTTGTCGACCACATACAAAGCAGTCCGACCTTTAACCATGACAGCTTGTCGGGGGGCCATGGAAGAGAACATCGCCCAGTTTGTTTCTGATACCGTTACTGAGCTCTTTGATATGCTGGGCAAAGGAGAGGTGGGGTTTAAGCAGTTCTGATTCCGATTCACTGATTGTTTCATATTCATTGCATACATTTCCAACATGTAGATGAGCCTTTGTTTCAACAGGTGGCCATGAAAAGAGTGAAATCACTCGTCAGTTGGTGGCTTATTTTTTGAAGGTTGGCCCAGACCCTTACTGCCCATAATATACAATATGATCACCTGCCCTCATAGCGGCCAAGGTCGCTTCGATCGCTTGCCGTATCATCTGATTCCTCAGAGCGTGCGGGATCTTGCAGAGTCTATCAGGGCTAGACAGACGAGTAGAGGATGTGGACCCGTTCTGTGGAAATGGATCATGAAACAACCATGGCGCCACTTGTTTTATGTAAGCCTCAGATACACTGTTTGGTGTGACTTAGTTAATATTAATGTAACTTGAGGGATACCTATTTACAACGAAATATGTTATCTAAGGAAAAGCTCTGCCGCGTCCATTTGAGAATCTAACCTGCAACCAGAAGACTATGTGTTTGTGAAACATGTGGAATCTTACAATCGTTGACAGCACTGCTCCCAAGTAAGGATACCCTTGACTGTGGAATCCTGGCTGAAGTGGGTGACCCCATTCAGGGTTTGGGTTGGAGGTCCACTTGGGAAAAATAGAACCATATAACGACTTTCAACGGTAGATTTCTACACCCATGATTTCATTTCAGATGTGAAATATGTTTGAACTTAATTTCTCCGGGAAAGATTCCGACAACACACCCACTACATATATATGTTATGGGTCCATGCATCTATGCTCCAAAGGCCTGGGAAGACTCTCATGGAGTGGAGGAAAAGATCATGAAGCAAGCGATGTACCTACCGCACCTGATACTTGGGTCTTTGTGTGCGGCAGGGAAATCCGAACTGGTCGCTGGCAGAGAAGTTTCTTGTTTAAAGACATCAGCTACATCAACGCGGTGTGTATTCCAAAAACCAAAACCTAAAATTGAAAATAACACAGCGGACCATCTCGTGAGATGTTGCCCATCTGAGGCTCTATCCAATTATTGGAAAACTCTGGCTCACACTTCATGGTTCAAACGGCACCCGATTCTTTCAGCCACTAGCCGTACAAAACTGTTGTTTCTGGGTGTATGGAATGATGATGAAAATGATGATGAACATTATGGTAAACATGATGGTAAGTAGGGATGAAGTTGGTAATGATGTCAAAGATGTCAGCTTTGTTTTTTTGAATAGATTGAGTTTCGGCCTCAGGCGGAATCTACAAACTTGGACCGTGTGATCCCATTTCGCTTCTATGGGGACGGATGTGAAGCTATGAGCCTCTTGGATGTCGTGAAAACCCAAAAATCAAGTTGATGAATGTAACTGTGGACCATAAATCAAATCTGCCGCAATTGAAGTTGAAACCAAAAAACATAAATCAAATCTGCCACAATTGAAGTTGATATGCTTTCTGGCCATTCAACAAACTAAGAAAAGCAGAAGTTCGAGCTCATGTCGCTGATCTGCCCAGCGTCCTCAAGATCGGCCACGCTGGATACCAGATTCTTGACACTTCGCTGCATGCCAGAGTTGCCCACCACTGCGCACCATGGCAACAACAGGGATCGATGGGTTGATGGTTGATACTTTCTAAGGATCACTGTCATGAATTCCTCCTACGCTCGGGGTGGGGCCCGTGATTTGGTGCTGGAGTATGTGAGCTGGAGCATGAACTGCTTAAGTTTCTTGACCCCAAGTGTCATGCACCAATGTATTTTTTAAGTACATAAATCCCTGATGCAAAACATATTCTGAGGTAAAACGCCTCTACAATATGCGAGCTTGACATTCATTACCTTAACACCATTTTTTTCATATGAGCTTGGCATGGATTACCTTAACACTTGTCACTGTCCCTCGGCTATCCTAGGTGATGGGCATCATCCGCATCATGACCCTTTTGGGCGTCTTTTCGATGACCAATATCACCCTGATTTGGCGTCTCTGGCAGGAACCGAAATTATTCCTGGTTACAAGGCTGTCTTGGAAGGAATTCAGTGTGACCAGGAGTATTGCAAATTGATTTTTGGGTTGAACCACTACTACAACAGAAAACAATGCTGCCACCTGTGCAATGTGATCCAGTGGACTAGTCGATGTCCCGCTCCTGGTGAATCAAACGACCCAAATGATTTGTATACCAACTTCGCAGCTGATGAAACCAGAACGAACCCCAGTTGTTCATTGGTATGGTTTTTGTTTTTTCAGCATGTTTTTGCAGGGACTGTCTGAAGAAAACATGGCTGTAGGGTTTGAACCACTGGTGAATATATAAGGATTGTCGATTTGGCGACATTCATTCAGATTCATGGGCAGTCAGCTATGTCTCGGGTGATCGGTTTTTCCCCTGACCGTTTCTTGGCATCACTATCTTTTAATATTTGCAGTAGTGACAAAAACACGAAATTGTTTATATGATTGTTTCTGATTGTTCACATACGAATGTTTTTGATAACTGGATATCTTTACATTCTTGTTTGGGCACAACACCATCTCCCAACATGAGACAATTTTCATTTGGTTGTCACATTTTTTTGGGGGAAAACAACAGCATTCTAAATCACCAAGCATTCAGCTAAGGCATATTGCCGGACATTATGCACATTTGCCACTTGAGTCTATACCCTGACGCTTTCTGTTCAATCCTTCTGGACTTAACTGACGATCAGAAGTTTCTCCCTGGAAATTCTCGGGACGCTAGATTACACCAATTATGGGTATCGTACCGAAAATGGTGTGAGGAAGGAGGCTATGTTTGTTGTCCAAAGGTGCCCACAGCGTTCCCCCCAAAAAAAATCACAATGTTTAGATATTTTTAACTATCTGATTGCAACCCCAAAACCCTGAAGGTGTGTCGGACAGGGCGGCAAAGAAATTATTTACCAAAGAGGTTCTCCTACCTGGCGCTGGGAAATTTCCCGAACCATCCCAAAAGGTAATTTCGGCCACCGCATCTCGATATTTCATCTTCTGGTGCAGTCACATCATGAATGAATTTCTGAAACAAGCAGGGGGCAATGCTACTGAGTACATGCTGCACCTAGTGACGATTTCAATGTGTTTTAACTTAACTGTTCTTTCTTTAGGTGACCCCCTATGATATTTCAAAAAAAAGATTTCTTTGTGTTAGAGCGATCTGATCGAGGTATCAAGCTTCGCTTTTTGGATCTCTGTCGACTATGGAGTACTTGTCTCTGAAGGAAGGCCGTCTTTTGAGTGACAGCTCATGTACTGAGTACAAAAAATGTTACCTGGTTTACAGAAGTTCTTTGAATTGGCTGGCAAATGAAAACGTGGAACTTGGCAAATGTCGGTTTCACCTCCGGCCAAAGGTTCACCAGTTAGGCCATTTGGTCTACAATTTTTTGCCCCTTAACCCAAGGGGGTTCTCAAACTACCTCGATGAGGATTATATTTGTAAAACAAAACACGTAGCTCAAGCATGTCACCCTTTACATATGCCACTGCATGTTGCGATGCGGTACAGTGTAGCTGTGTGCCTACGATGGGATGGGGCCCTGCGGTGAAAACAACACAGTGCGAACAGATCGGGAATTTCTGGGTTTGGGCCAATTGGCTCTTTACCAGTTATATGAGTTTTAACCAGCTATGGCCCCAATTATACCAATCTAATTTTGATGAATGCCTAAATTGCAACCCCCTAAAAAAAACTTGATAAAACTTGGTTTGTTCGGTGGTTGATTTTTTGACCCATGCTCATGGATAATAGTATTCTGGACCAGGTGTGCATGTGAGAATGCGCTGGGGTCTCTAGATTTTTCCTTTTTTTTTTTTGTTGTGTGGTTTCGGCACCATCGCATGTCCATCGATGCTTTTTATCGCATGATGCTGCATTTTTCAGCAGCATGTGTATGGAAAGATGATCTTTTGGAGCGGAGACAGTCCAAGATTGTCACTAAAACAGTCTGGTCTGTGCAAGACACATCAACTTTGCTTCTCCTCAAGGGTACCTTTTTTCGTGCCAGAACGTGCCGTGCCGCCACGGTACTTATAATGCCTAACGGGCCCTATATATACGTCCCGTTAGCCCATGCTGGAACTCTCCTCGGAAAAATCACTACTTTTGAAGACAAGCACACCTTGGCTGCAGATGCCCTCCTTGTCAAGCTTCAACAGGCGCTCCGCCGCCTTTCACAGCGGCGTTCATCATGGGATGAGCGCGTGGCCTTCTTCCAATGGATAATGCGCGGAGCCATTGCGTATGTCCCTCTTGTTGGTCTTCCTCCCCCGATTGAGCTCCACAAAATTGACGCGGCCTTCCAGCATCTCCTTCTGGCAGGTCTGTGTGTCCGCTCCACTGTGGAGCGCATGAGTCTGCTTGTGGCCGCATCCAGCGGCGGCCTCCAAATTCCCAGCGTCGTTGAAAGCGTGCTAGCGGCTGCTGCTTCGGATCTGCTGCTCCTCCTCAGTGGTTACACAACGGCATCCATCCTTGCCCGGGATGCGTTACGGGAGGTTCTCTTCCTCCCCGGAGCGGAAGCCGAGCAGGCTACTGGGTTGGTAGTGCAGGCCATCCGTCTTTTGGCACACTACGGCATCTACATCAATGTGCAAACAGACCGCTTTACATCACGGGTTCTCGATGGGCTGCCAGCACAGTCTGCCCACCTTCTGGTTGGTCCATACAAGTCAACACCTCCCTCAGTCACAGTGGCTCGGGTTGGATTCGTGGCCAATACTTCCCGATTGCTTTTCCAATCATGGGACATGGAAGGGCGGCCAGCTCATAGCTGGTCAGCCGTTGGATTGTATCAAGAGGTTCTACCACCTGCATTCCTTTTCACACCTCTCCAATGTTCTCGCGCTGTCGCGCATGCGCAAGCTATAGCACGGCGTACCGAGTGCTCCCTTTTGCGGCCAGGCTTCCCGCCCCCCCAGATTCCTGAAGAATGGCCAGCCACTGCTTGGGAACATCCAGCTTTGTCCGCCAGCCCACGAGCTGACTATCTGGATTCCTTCACACCATTTCCCACGGGTGCGGACTTTGGCATATTCAGCGATGGAGGATTCTCTGGGGGCGATAAAGCGTCCTTCAGTTGCCAAGCCCGCTCCTTTGGTGATCCTCCCGGGTATTGGGATTCCAGCACTGTCATGACATCCCCCATAGTCAGTCGTCTTCCCACAGCCTATGGGAACGCTGCCTGCGACATCCACACCGCCGAGCTGATGGGCATGATTGCCGGCCTTCGATATCGCAGCCCGGCAATTGGAACCTGTATGTTGGTGACCGAAGCTCCCTTTTCTCTCTTCTCCGCAGCCTTTCCGATGCACACACTCCGCAGGGTGTCCTCCGCTCAGCCAACATCCCGCTAGTCACCCGTGTGCAAACTACTCTCCAACGCCTCAAGAAAAGTTGGGTGTCTCCACCAACAGCGCTTCCGAGCTTGCGCCTCCACCAGATTACGTTCCCTGACCAGTGGAATGTCCAAAAACTTGAAGCAGAGCGACATGTCTGGTACAGTCAGATTGCCTTCTGCGAATTTGGTCTGGTAGGTGTGGATGTACGTAGCCACCAAGTAGGAGCAAAGGTGCCCATGCCCATCATCGTCCAGGGCAATGAAGCACAAGATCGGCTGTGTGGCACTGCTCTGCAGCAGCCCCTTCCCCATCCTGTGCTACTGCCTTCCGGAGGCACATTTGCATTCCTCAGCATCCAACGTACCATGGTCACCTCTCCTGCACGGGCGGCTGTTCGCGCCTTGCTTCGGCAGCAGGCCCTCTCCGAATGGCAACGCCGTCCTGTTCAAGGTAAACTTGCTTCATTGCAACAGCGAGTCTTCACTGCTTCCCTTGATCCGCACTTCTATACGTCATGCTCAACGCTCCCTGCCTCATCTATTTTGCGTCTGGCGCATGATCCTCACACAGTTGACCTGTCAGCAACTATTTTCCGCTGCGTTCGCCTCATTGGTGGAGGATGGACTGAGCAGCTCAAAGTTCAGCCTGAGTATGCGCGTGTTGCGCAATTTCTATATGAGCGAAATCTCCTTGACACACCTTGCACATGCCCCCTGTGTCGACTCTCCCCGGGTACACCCCGACACACCACCATGGATTGTCCAGTGACGAAGCCATTGGCAGATGCTTTGCGCTCCATCTTCGAGCAGCATCTGCAAAAGCTGGATGGGCGGGGCACGATCTCATCTGCTGCTCGTGCGTGGCAGCGTTCTCTCAGTCAGCAAGGCCAGGCTCATCTGTTGCAGGAGCCAGACCCTGTATCCGCCAGGCAGTGGCCTCTTCTCTCTGCTTGGAGGTGGCTCGTGCACATTCCTTCTCGTCAGGCTGAGCTTACCTCCGACGTGGCTGGACACAGTGTGTCGGCAGTCTTAGCCGAGGGAGAAAGTGATCTGGCGCATCGCGGCGTCCTCCCGATGGATTTCGGTAATGCCATATACTGCGGGCGGGCCGTTCTCTTGCTGAGTATCAGGTCGCACCCTTGGATGATCTGGCCCCTGAGCAATTTGCACACCTCTTGCATCCTGACCAACTGGCAGACGAACTTGCCCAGGCATCTGCGCGGAGAATTCGTTTGAAACCAGTCCTCGACTTCACAACGCTTCTTTTGCACGGCCTTAGAGCCATTCGCTATCACTACGCCACTCGGATGTCCTTCTTTATCTCTTGTGTTAAGTTACATATGCACCAGCCAGAAGCTGTCCCTCATCCTTTGGTTCCTGCTGCCCGGTCTCCCTCAGACAGGTTCTCAGCCTGGTGCTCCACTCCGGCTGGGCATGGTGTCCTCCAACAACTGCGTTGGTTGGCACCTACTCAACCAATCCTTGTCGCACGGCTCCAGGCTGAGCTAGGCACAGTGCCTGCCTCCTCTCAAGCCTTTTGGGTATCACTCTCACAATTTCGAAGAGTTCCTATTCGCACGGGTACATCCCTTAGTTGGAGTTTTCACCTGTCGTGGGATGATGCCAAATCTCTTTACACACCCGCTGCACCTGTGACCTGCTCCCTGGTCCTATCCCAGCCCTCTGTCTCTGCCCCACCTGCGGGAAAGCGCAACTCAGTCCGCTTCCACCGAAACTTTGCCTTGTGTTTGGTGCGGTCAGATTGGTCCTTGTGTTTGCATCAGCTGCCGGCGGACAATTCACTTTCGTCCACACTGTGGCCGCTGGAACTGCGGGGCGCATCAAGCATATGCCCCACCCCAGACCACACCATCTGCCTCTGCCCAGACTGTGCCCACTCCTGGATGCACCTTGCAGCTTCCTCTCCAATCCGTGTGCTCCGCCCCGCTGCTCCGCGAGAGTCACAATATCGCTCAGCAAACCGGCCTCAGTTGCCGTCGCATCAAACGTTGGCTCCTTCGCTACCCCCAGAGGCACTCGGGGCCCATCCCTGTTTCAACCATTCGCATCGCATCGATTGTCTATCTGCTTTTGCCGGTGCTCCTGACCTCAACCCAATCTTCACCACAGTCATCAGCAACATGCGTCGGGAAGGAGCTCTCCTCTGCGCCGCTGCGCACGCTTCTCATGAACCCACCATTGAACTATTCCCTGTCCTTCAAGGGTCATTCTGGTCTGTGCAGAGGTTCCTTTTTTTTTCTTTTTCCCTTTCCCCTTTCTCTTCCTCCTTCTCCCTTCTCTCTTTCGGGTTCCCCTGCTTGCACCTTTTTCGTCTCTTTGTTCACCTTTCGAACAACTTCTTTCTACATCTAATACAACAACCTCAACAACAACTTGCACACTTCGCAATACGTTGCACTCAACAACAACAAACTCTTCACATTTGTCACTAGCCTTGCTTTGTAGAAACATGGTGATCTTGCTTCTCGGTTGCATTTTAATTTTGGCCGACTTGAACCCCAAGCTTCGGCCGGGGGGGAAGTGCGGGCCCGGTAGCGCTTGTCTTGGCGGGCTACCTGTTCCAAATCCAAATCCAAATCCAAAATATATATATATATATAATGGTGACCGGTGCATACATATACAGTTATATATATATATAACTGTATATATATAATTGTATATATATAATTGTATATATATATATTATATATATATTATATATATATTATATATATTATATATATATATATTATATATATATATATTGTATATTATATATATTATATATATATGTATTATATATATTTAATTATATATATATAACTGTATATATATATATTTCCCTACCTGCCAGGTGAGGGTTGCTAGATTTTAACAGAGCTCTTCTCCTCCTGCTCCTCCGCCTCCTCCGCCTGCTCTGCCTCCTCCGCCTCCTCACCCGCCACCTCCTCCTCGCAGTCCAGATCCCAGTGGGCACAGCCGGACCTCCACCGCGAGCTCCAGATCCCAGTGGGCACTGCCGGACCTCAACCGCGAGTTGCAGATCGCAGTGGGCACTGCCGGACCTCAACCGCGGCTTCCAGGTCGCAGTGGGCACTGCCGGACCTCGCGACTTCCAGATCGCAGTGGGCACTGCCGGACCTCAACGGGAATGTCAGAAAAGATGTCAGATAGAATGTCAGAAGATATGCCAGATAGAATGCCAGAAAGAATGTCAGAAAGAATGTCAGAAGATATGCCAGAAGATATGTCAGAAGATATGCCAGAAAGAATGTCAGAAGATATGTCAGATAGAATGTCAGAAGATATGCCAGATAGAATGCCAGAAAAAATGTCAGAAGATATGCCAGATAGAATGTCAGAAAAAATGTCAGAAGATATGCCAGATAGAATGCCAGAAGATTTGCCAGTAAGAAAATGTATAAATGTCATGGTGGGGATCACACGAAGTAAAGTAATTATATTTATAATTGTGCGTAGAAATATGTATATATATATATTCATACATAACTGTGAAGATGTATATACATATATAATTGTGCAGCAATAAATATATATATAATATATGTATGTGTATTTATATATATACACATAATTTTTAATTATGTGTATAAATAATCATGCATATAATTATTTGTTTAGTTCCTTTCATTTGGGAATCCAACCGTTTAAACTGAGCATGAAACCGCATGGTTTCTAGAGTTGACCTATTCCCATCCGTTGCCCCCGAGGAATAGCAACTCCCAGCAATGGGGGTTTCTGACGGTGTGATATGTCTCAATTGCAGTGGTTAATAGTGGTTAATAGCCAGAAACCACGATTTTAAGTGCATTTTCTTATTGAAAGGCTATTTCAGTGTATCAATGACAGTGGTGAATCCCCATTTTTCACATGTCAATAGTTAAATGCCTGCCATCATTGCTAGACCTATATATCATGTTGTTGGTTATATATTGTAAACAAGAATGTATATGATCCCTTCCCCCTAATACTAAACCTCCCCTCGGAAAAAAGATACTTGGAAGGGTAGTTTTTATTGTTTGGGGATATGTAATATTAGGGTTCGAAACTTTTCCCTACTATTAAATTTAAACCTTAAAGAAAACCAACACCTTCAATTTCAAAATCGATAAAGTATTTTTTTATCTATCGTAAAATATTATGTTGCCCAAAATTTCATGCCGAAGCTTTCCCTTAATATTAAATTCCAATGATTATGTAATTTGAACAATCCAACATCTTCAAGTTCAAAATATTGCAAGCAATTGAATTGCGAAGTTTTCCCCCATAGTATTAAAGTTAAAACCGTTTTTTTTATTGAAAAAACAGGCCCTGAAAAAGATTCGCAGTATCTCGCAGTTTTTGTTATTACCAGTACGGGGCGAAACCCTCAAATGGGACCTTCATTTTCAAATTGTTTCTAAATCGGGTTAGTTTAAAATTAAATTGGCCAATCTGAAATTTCCCACAGCGAACAATCTAGAGGGTTGTTTTCATTATCTAGGGGACGTTTGTTTAGTAATAGGAAGAAAGACTCTATATATGTATATGTATATATACACATTATATACCTGTATTTAAATAAAAAATATATATATATATATACACCAAAATGTTCCATGTATGGATTATTTCCCTACATTTACCGCAAAAATTGCCCAACATGTAGCTAAATATTACATGCATGGAGCATATGGGATATAGTAATAGGAGAATGGGTTATATATACAGTATATACCTGTAATTAATTATATATATATATACACCCAAATTCTCCATGTATGGATTATTTCCCTACATTTACCCCAAAAATTGCCCAACATGTAGCTAGATATTCCATACATGGATCATATGGGATATAGTATATAATAGGAACACGGGTTATACGGTGTGTATCCCAGGTACTACAAATAGCTTAAAAATGGGTATGTATATACATTTAAATATACCTATGTATAACCATAGGGTGGTTGAAGCGGTTGAATTTCTCCTCGTTCAGGTGAAAACGTTCCCGCAGGGACGCACCAAGCTGTGGCTAACGTGCGGCAAAGAGGTGGGACCCACGGGCCCAGTGGGGAACTGAACTTTGGTGCCCTAGGGACCCAGCGGAATCACGGCGATTTCCCTGGACATTTCCGTGGTGCTTCCCATGTTTTGATGGTTTATTTCCATGGAAAAGTGGTGATTAACAACCATGAAACATGGGGAATTCAAGCATCAACAATGATGGATGAAGTATTACAATGGAAAGTATCAATCGAATCTAATGTTTCACTATGCGTTTCATTGTGGTTTACGGTAGATATATCGAACAGTTTATAACTGGGGGAGCACCACCTTGTAGAACTGTCAGAGGAGGAAAATTTGGGAAAATTGTCCCATCCACCATCAGCACTGCTGCGCCTGAAATGTCCTGAAATTAGTGTTTCAGTGTTATTTTCCCGGCGAGTCGCATGTTTCCATCATAATTTTCCATAGCATTTTTGAACTAGAGGGTATCACCATAGCGTTGACCCATCCTCCGTGGAGATTGCCAGGCTTTTCGCAGTGCGATTGCCACACGGGGTGGTACAACAAGTATCCTGGTTGACGAAGCCAAATTTGAGAGGAAATGTTGTGACAAAGTGACATATATATATAATATTATATATATAATATTATATATATATTAATTTATTTACATTATATTATATATATATATTATATTATATATGTATATATTATTATATATATATATATTATATTTTATATTTTATTCATATTATATATATAAATATATAATATATATAATATATAATATATATATATATTGTATTTTATATTTTTTATATTCAAAATTATATTATATATATATTATGTTTGGGGGGGTTCCTGAGTGGGTACCCCTGGAAATCATTGCTGGATGGTTTATGGAAGTTGCAAATCCGGAAAAAAAGGATTTGGGGGTACCCCCATTGCAGGAAACCTCCATTTGACGGGTTTGATGTTAGTTGCAGGGAGGATATGTTGTTTTTTCCCCCTCGAACCTACCTGAGATGATGATCTTCCACATGACGGGGATATTGTTCTCATTTGGCCTTATTGTTCCGAGAGGTTTGAACACAACCCACTCAACTGGCAACATCGGGCAATTTTTTGAACACTCATGCTGAATTGTAGCATATGGTATGCCATGGTTACAGTATTACAGTAAAAACATGTTTTATGATTTAAAATGTTTGATGTGTAAACCCGAGTTTTCACACACCGGCCCCCTCTATGGTTTCCTTCAAGCGGACATAGAACTGGGGTAAGCAGAAAAAAATCATCCATTTCCCTCATTGGCGCCAGGAGCGTCTCTGTATTCTTAGCATATATTAGCATCATAGCATCCCTGTGGCTTATTTGTCCATGGCCTAGACCCTCAACGTGTCCCTGAAGTTAGTATATTACGGTTTCTAACTGGACTATGTGGATATAGATGATATCATGTCCCACAAAATTGTGCTCACAAGGGGTTGTAACATGTGCAACCCATTTAAGAAACATATACTGTACTAACTTCGGAAATCACCCCATGCTATGTTGATCTAATTTGTTCGTCAATTATCATGACCTCTATGACCAATCAAGCGCATTTTTTTGCCCCAAAAAAGGTAGACGCATATCTTTAGCGGCCATTTCAGGAACCTAAGTTAGAGGTGGCTACTGTACCATATATAAAGTCTATATAAAAGCTATGTAATGGGATATGCTATGAAATGCTATGCCCCTCAAATATGGTTTAGTATGGTGCAGTATACCCTCCAGTTTAGGTACCTGAAATGGCCACAGTTTTTTTCCCATTGTAATACTAGTTTTTCTTTTTTTTGAGGGAGTTGCTCTATGCTGTCAGAGTTCGATGTATGAAATATCTTGCATCACCCCGAAGTCGGGGCGAACTGGTTCAAATAGATTCTGCCAGTGGCCTTCCATAAAGTTTAATATCATATGAATCATATAACATATAATATAATTATATATAAACATATATATATATATCCTATCTTATATATAATCTTATAGTATATAGAAACCACCATCTCGAGGTAGTGCGCTGTGGCAACCCATTGACTTCCATATTGCTTTAGACTAAGACGAACGGTGAGCCCTGGGATGCACCAACCAAAACCACCAAGAAAATCATTTGGGTGATCCCTCTTGAATCCCTATTGTCATCCAGTACTTTTTACTTGCCCCGCCCTGTCTAAATCCATTGCACTTTGTTAATTTACTGGAGGCTTTACCCCGTCCCTATTCGAGTTTTATGATGTTGAGTACCAGCTACAGCCATAATTCTGTGGCATTGGGTCCAGCACCAGCTACTATACCGAGACCGTCAGTGGCCGGCAATGGCCGGCCCACTGTTTTTCGCATATTTAAACCTTAAACATGTTGAAATCGCCTGGGAAAAACGTATATTTCATAGGTAGACCTATTGTTTTCTATAGGTTTTTCATGATTTCGCCAGCCACACCGCGATCCGCAAAAAACGGTTCCTGCGAGTCCTGGGGGCAATGGTGCCCACGGAGTCTTGGAAGTGCACGAGTTCTTCAAGCCTTGCCCTGGCTTCGAGAAAGGCGATTGTTGCTTGGATTAGTATATGCTCCATATGCTCCATGTACAGAATATTTAGCTACATTCCGGCAATTTCTGGGGTAAATGTCCAGCACCATAGAGCATTTGGGTATAATTTGTCGTTCTCAAAAGAATAGTGCAATCCAATAAGGAAGAATGTATTTGGATTAGAGTTTCTCTTGGTTGGCGATGGGGGTTTCATGATAATCAACATCACATTATCATTTAGGTCATTAACACCACATGAATCCAAATGACAAATAATCAAACACAAATTCTGTAGCAACAATTAAAAAAATGCCTTAATGAAAGACATAGGGTAATCCATACCGTAGTTAGTTGCAAGACAATGGCCAATAATGTATATAACTGTATGAATGGCAGTTAGCTAGCCATGAATAGGAAAATAATGGGTTTAACGGTTCGACCAAGAAAACGTTGTTTTTTGATGAACATTTATCATGCCCAGGGACTTGTGGAGGAAATGAGGTTTTTGACTATTATTGGATTGTGGTGCATTTCGATCAAAGCCATGTGGTCATCGCACCAGCGGAATACCGGAATTCCTGTTTCATCCGAGTAAATGGCTTGTCATTCTTAGTATTAAAAAACGTCCCTTGAAGATCGTTGAAGTGGATGTCAATCATTTTGAGCCCTAGGACATTCTGTTGAACTAGTGGTCCACATTTGAAGTTTGGTTCTGTTTCAATTGTGTTTTCAACAGCCATGGGTTTGCAGGTTTTCACATCGCCAAGCGGTCGCCCATCCTGAGGCAAAGGTCATTGTTACTGGAGTGAGGAGGCCATTTCTCCGAGATCTTGGAGTGGATTTCAAGACAATGGGAAGATGAACCCTCCCCGGGGCGACCAAAAAAAATTGTCCATGAGAGATGACACAGCCGACATCCACATCAAGTGCTCATGCTAATTCCCTCCAGTGATGGTGATCCGGGTGCTGATTTACCCCAATCGAAACTGAGGGTTGAAGTCAAAGCACTTGATTTACTGAATCAATTTTGTGATTGGCAGGCAGAAGCACATAGGCTTTACAAGGACAGTCTATATTGAGCGGAGAGATAAATAAATCAATCAATCAATCAATCAATATATCTACTATCGCGGACATTTTTTCATATAGTGTGTACATTGTGGAGAGGTCCCAAAGCAGATCGAAAAGAATCAAAGTTCCTCCAACATGTTATACGTGTTACCTCTACGTTTACACACTGTTTCACCCAAACGTATGTGTGGGGCGGGGAGCAACCCTTTTTTCGATGTTCCATTTGTAGATTGAGAGTCTAGCTTTGAGACTTTCCAGTCTAGGTTCTATAAATCAAGGTTTTACATGTTTAACCTGATTACCTTGGCTGACTAGACAGAGAGCCTGTCAGGCAGGGATCTGTTCGAAAGCTGTGCCCTGCCCTGGGCACGACAAGAACCTCGGCGCGTCGGGGTTGGAATGTCGGAATGTGGGTTGTCCATATTTGGAAGATCAGACAGACCAGGTACTTCTTGAGGTAGCTTAAACACTCTAAACATGCACCAAAACATTTCAGAGATGTGAACCATTTTGATTTATATGGAGTAATTATTTTCATACATTTGGCAGGTTGGGTTGCAACAATTATAACACATGCAATTGTTTGCAAAGGAAAGCCTTGTCGCACCCCACGGCCCTACAGTTTTCCAGGATTGCGGTGGGCTCAACATGCCTTTGTGGTGATAAAGAAGCCAAAGAAGGTCAGTTTTGCTCCTCAGCTGCCTCGGGTGGATTTTTGCATTGTTTTTGATCTGAAGATGGGAGGTCCACGATGCTGAGTGGGTGGGTGGTCACCCACCTTTGCAAGAGAAGAGTCGAAGAGCTGTCCAAGCTTTGATGTGATGTCTCCAAAAAAATATAAGCCTGTACGAGGTCCTCAAAATCTCAGCAAAAAGGGATCAGAGCACCTCCTTTTTGGGGCAAATTCATGGTCTACCCTCAGGCGATCAGGCATTTGACATGGCTTCTCATTGAAGCGTTCTTCGAGAGATTCCCAAAAGGAAACTGCTTCCTAATCTTTGATTTGGCCTCACCGTGACATCACTGGAATGATGATGTTTATTTGATTTTATAGTAGAGCTATCCCAAAATGTACTCATTTCAAGTTAGTGAACTATACTTTATGCAGATCTTCTCCAGAATCAGAAGGCAATATAAAAAGTGATTTGCTTCAGAGATGTCGGTGTGGTTGAGGAATGTCATGGATCATGGATTGCCATCCTGCATTTCATACCGAAACCCTGGTCAATAGATGCGTTTGGGATTTTATCTTGTATGGTTTAGTTAGTTGAACCTACGGTTTAACAGTCAGTACATAACACTTCAAAATACGCAATATTATATATTATATATTATATATATTATATATATTATATATATTATATATTATATATATATATGTATTATATATAGCAGCTACATGATCATATTTCATCTGTATATTGTTTTAACATATTATTTTTAAAATATGTAATGTACATCACACATCATTAATATAATACATTAATTATGTATAATATAAGAAATCTCTCTCTCTATATATATATATATCTAGATATAGTTTAATTACAAAGCATACTGAATATATATCATATATATATATATATACATATATTCAAATGTGTAAAATATGTATGATATAATATATATCTGTTCACATATCTATACACAAAATTTATTTAATAAATGTATATGAAATATACAATACAATAACTTATGTACACATATAGTTTCTGTAATAAAGCTGACATATATATATATGGTATTATATACGTATATTGGGTATAATGCATATGTGCATAAATATGTGCTCAGATGATTATATGGTCAGTTTCGCCTCATAATTGAGAATAAACCCACATACATGCATGCATGCATACAGAGATAGATAGATAGACATACATAGACATAGATGGACATAGATAGACATAGATAGACATAGATAGACATAGATAGACATAGATAGATACATAGATATTTAGTTAGATACATAGATACATAGATACATCCATACATGCATACATGGATGCATACATGCATACATCCATACATACATTCAGACAGACAGACATATATATATGTATATAGATATAACTATACATATACACATTATCTAGATAGATATTTAGATACAGCTGCATAGATACGCACAAATGTGTGTATATACAGTATATATATACATATATATTGTACATATTGATACACTTTTTCAATGTATATAGACTTAGCCGTATATATATATATAGATATATTTACACACGCATATATATATATATATATAAATATGTGTATGTATATATATATATGTATATATATACATGTATACATATAAATATATTTACACACATATATATATATATCAACATTAGTCCTGGGCATTGGGCCAATGGCTCGTTTTTCTCGGAGATGGCGATGGATATATGTATATATATATATATTGATATTGTTTATTGTTATTACTGTGTTATTTGCATTACTATTACTTTTATCGGGCACAGCCTTAAACTTGCATTGT
This sequence comes from Cladocopium goreaui, assembly GCA_947184155.2. Lineage (NCBI taxonomy): Eukaryota > Dinophyceae > Suessiales > Symbiodiniaceae > Cladocopium > Cladocopium goreaui. The sequence goes on along the minus strand of CAMXCT020001185.1, from coordinate 102,771 downwards.
GATGAATCGTAATAGATTCATAGAGATCACTCGGATCACAGGAACTTTCTCGTTTGAAAACCCCTCGGTTTCCCCCGTCGTTTTCCCAGTAAGCCAATGGTTAGCGGAGAAAATTAAATCTATTGGCACAAAAAAAGGTTCCGAGGACAGCACGGTGGCCGACTCAGCAAAGCCGGAGAAGAGTTTCTCGTACAGTGCCTTGGGTTGGTGCTTTCAAATGAGCGGTATTCAAAAGCCCTGCTGGTTGAATAGTTTAGGGATTATACTAACCAATATTGCTTGGATGATTAATGATGATTATAGGGGACGATGCTAACCAAGATTCGGAGATGATCACAATACATGAATGGGAAATCCATTCTTAACGAGCCATGTGATGATGACCCCAGTTGCAACGTATGAGTCCCAGCTGATCGGCGGCTCATTTTGTTGTTCAAAAACAAAAAGCCAAGGGAGGCTCGAGTGCTCAGATGATGTCAGATAAAAGGCTAAACCCGCAATTAATATCAACTACATTCAATTACTATTTTCCGCATCAACGTGGACGCGGTGCTTCTGTAATTAGGACTCAGGAGATTTAATGATCATTCATGTGGCTTAAGATCTCACACATCGAATGGCTACGTGGTTGAGGTGTACAATGCTCAGGACGCACATTTCGTTGATTGGGCCGGCCTAGGGGGGTTATTCATCCGGTGTTGACATATCAATCATTAAACCCCGTTCTGATGACTTTGTGTCTTAGGTCTACTTGCAAGCACGACCCCATTATGATGACTTTATGTCTTAGTTCTACTTGCAAGCGCGAAACATCTGCGGGTGGCCGGTGATAAGGGGATACTTTAAGCACATTCCCAGTGCTGTATTCATGCTCATGAATTTATCATGAATGATCGAATTATCGACCGATGGGAGTAGATCAAAACCTACTCCATCTATATTTTTTGGATACACATGAACTTACCAGCATTTTCCAAGATTTTCCAGCATTGTCAATCCATTTAGGAGTGAAAACCAGGGAATTGCGTGGGTTACGACGCGTACGGTGACCCCTTGTGAGGTGGGTCATCAGATCATCATATCCAAGAAAAATGCTGGAAAAAACCGTCCGGTGTCCTCAACCACAGCTCGGAAATCCGCGAACTAAATGTGAACATACAAATGGATGTTCAAATGTGAAAATAATCATATATAAATTGAGGTTCAGGTGGGAAAATGATCTGGAAATGCAGGCTTTAATGGGACATGCAATGATCTATATTTGCGGGAGTGTTACAGCTAGCATCAGCTACAGTAGCTATGTTTGAGGACACCGGAGGCAACCAAGAAACATGCTGTTCTACTTGGGAGTCTTTCATGGGATACACTGGAGATATGTCATGATATATGCAGATCTATGATAGTCATGATGTGGGTATGTTTGACAATCTTGGAGACAAGGAAACGAACATCTCACAGTTTGAACCTCATGTTTTTAATTGTTCAGTGTCGCAGTTTTGGTGAAGGTGAACTCCGTTTGGGATTCCCCAACAGTTGGTTTCATCTCTAAGGCTTTCTATGTCTTGTTGCTTCAACCCCTGTCCTGTGTCCCTTTTAGCAGTGGGCCGCCCTCCAGGTGTTCCTATCAGCTGGACCGTCTTCTTGGTGACACCGCTGGCTTTATGGATTGGATAAGTGGCGAGGCAGACGGCGAATGCTTGACCAACAGATGGTGGATTTTCACATGGGAAACCGAGAAATCCATGTATGTTTCAACAAGAGAGCCATATTTGGTGGGATTTTTTTGGAGAATTGGAACATATTCTTGGAGTCATATATCTCGGAGAATTGAAAAGATGTCGGCTAAGAGAGTCAAATGTTGGAACCGTGGTGGAAAAAATGAAAAAATAAAAACATGTTGGTGGGCCCCATTAATCTATGACATTCTGTGCTAATAGTGGGGTTGTTGATCTAGTCGGTTTGTACAGTTGCTTTTCTTTTCCTGAGTGACGTTTTGTACGGTTTGTTTTCCTTCCTGGCACTTGGCTAGTTAGTTCGTCACTCGTATTGACCATAGCGGCAAGTTTCTGGAGGTGGGACTTATGTTTTCCTTGTATTTCCTACTTGGTTTTGGTTCCCCTCCTCGGTGCCCCCGTGTTGGCAGAGCTCTTTGCCCCAAGGGCTTGCTCTCTGTGGCGCTTGCGTCCTTGGTGACCGAGCAGATTATCCAGCTACGCTGGTGTTTGGGGTGGCCTCTTTCTGCTGGCCTCTCTTGGCATGCAGAGATCCCACGCTGTTGTTTTGTTCTTTGCTGTTTGTCGTTTGCGGCAGGGTTGTTCTCCTTCCAAGAATGTTTTTCCCTGCCCAGTCGTCCTCTTGTTCATGAACCGAAAACGACAACTTTTGAACTTTTGTGGAATATTATAGATAGACTCTTAGACTAATGACTAATTAAATACCCACCAAAACTCTGGGTCACCATTGGATGGGTACTTTGACTGCTTGATATATGCGTTTGCTCCAATGGAGATATACTATGAATATTAGGTCATTTTTTTCAGGGTTTCTTAGATCGGCCGTGACACGGGGCGATAAACTCCATGTATTTTAGGATTAGGGTACCGTCTTTTAAGACAAACCTGTGCTGATTTGGCAGGGAGAGAGGGAGAGAGGAAAACACAGTCGAAAGCAAGGAAGGGAAGAAAACTAAAACATAATATAGAATAGAGAACAGGAGAAAGAGAGGAAGAACCGTCTTAGTTCAGTAGCCCGCAGGAGCCCCAACAAGAACTGAATTGCGCTTGCCAAACAGAGAGCTCAGAGGTGACTTGATCGGTCAAAACATGATCAAGAGGTACCATTATTTGTAGCATTTTGGGGGGATGAACATTTGTGCATATGGGGTAACAAACTCTTTTTTTAAGCATGTGAACCACATATAGCCATGGTTTTGATCATTGCCGTTGTTCGTTGTTCTTTGATGCCAACTGTTGGCAGTACAGTTCCCACATTTTCCATGGAATTTCCCATGCCTTTCCCTACCTGAACCTGAAATTCAGGCGACTGTCCGGCAAAGCTTGGAACGGACCCTGCGGACCAAGACGACTTGGTCGTCAACCAAGACTCGGGCGACCGGCTGTTCCAGTGAAAATGAAGAATGGGATGGATGTTGGATATATATATATATATATATATACATATTATATATATATACATATATATATATATATATATTCATTACCCAAGCACTCCAGTTACCTGTATATCCGGAACCGGCCTGGTTACCTGTATTTTAGGTAGCCAAGACTGGTTCCAGGAACCAAGCTTGGAACCAGCCCTGAGTAGGATAAGCTAATTTGAACCACCCTAAAACTTGGAATTTCATGCATGTTTATTCATTTTATGAGGAAACAACCCTAGCCAAGTGGTAAATCAAGGATCAAGGTAGAGCACAGTGCATGCTATTTTTGAGTCATGGGTTGCGTTTCTCAATTTTGAAAGGATTTGTCTTGGGAATATATTTTTGAGGAAGGAAAGCTAAACGCAATTTAGGTTGGTGTATCATGCAATGAAGGTCTCGGCAACTCCAAGCATGCAAAAAAAATCAACTATTCATTGAAATGAAACGAAATGGCTGCTAGGTTCGTCAGTTTTGGCGATATGAAAATGCATTTGCCTCAAATATGCTGCAGAAGTGCAGTTGGAACATGTTCCAACAACACGCGCAGAGATGACCACATGTTGGGTTTGCAGGATTTTCTACTGTCTATTTGGTGCCTAGTAGTCTGATACTGCTGATCACCTGGATGCCGAATGATCGCAGCACCTACGGTATAGAGTATAGAGTTATTCTGTCTTTGTCTCGCGCGCTGATAATTCCAATAAGGTTGAGCAAGAGAAACCAGTAAGGCACCGCTAGCATGTTGGCTTTTCTCGTGGGACTAGGAATGCGTGCCTGAGGGGGGATATTGACATAGCGCATGCAAGCGCAATGGAAAAACAAACGTAAGTTTGACGCTCTAGAAAAGGCGAGGTAGAAGTGCAACCAGCATATATTGGAACATGTCTAGGAAATACCTTACGAAGCATTGCAATACACTCGAGCCCGATGCCTGGAGATTGTGTATTTGCACATGCCCATAAAACACCATGTATAATAGATGTATACTTACAGCATTGCGGCTCAGAGCAAGACGGTGTGAGTCGCTCGCAAACCGCTTTATCAGTCTATTTGGGATTACCTTGTAACTTGTAACCCTAGCTGAAACCTGAAAATACAGGTTATCAGCCGTAGTCTCCAAAGCCATGGAGAGACCAAGCGTTGATGGGTCAGGTTCTGGAGGTGCTATAGTCCCAGCTTCGAGTTCAATGGTTCCTACAACAAATGTCCCAGGTACGCCCATGACTGTAGATGATGGGATTTTCTATCAACCAGTCCAGGCGTGTTTCCAGTTTGTACAGAACCACCTCTTGTACATGAATAAGAGCAACATAGATCTTTTCAGGCATGAAGCTGAGGAATTGGTGGGGAAAGGCATAGCCAGATCATGGAGCAGATGGTACAGCAGCTGTGCACTGACTATGAAAACCGTAGCCTACATGTGGAGCAAATGTGCCTTAGTGAACTTGCCCAGCAACGCACAGATGCAGAAATGCGCCATGAGCACCTAGCACCAACAACTACATGAGATGATGTCTCGAACAGCACCCGAGCAAAAAAAATGAATTTGAGAAAGGAACTCAGCGAGGCAAATGTCAAGCTGAAGAGCGCTGGAAACGCCATAGCATTGGAGGCAGAGCAAAGGGCAAACCAAAAGGTTTCTCAGGTCACCAAGCAGTATGAAGGCAGATATGCAGAATTCAAATCAACCCTTGAAGCCGACTGTAAGATGAGAGTTGTAGCTGACACCATCAACTACGCAAAGAAAGGCATGGAGGAATTCAAAATGGAGGAACAGGCAGTGATCAAGGAGATGAAGGAGGAACGCAGCAGGCACGCAGAGCAAGCAGCAGAACTCAATGTTCATCTTCAAGAAAGGGTAGGTGAACTCATGGAGAAATTGAACGAACGAAACGTCCTCACTTTGAACATTGAGGATCTTGATCGAGGTGGCTGCGATATCCCAATCAATCGAGGTGTTTGCCACACCAAAGGCGTCAGCAAATGCCGAGGCTGGGGCAACACCCAAGCCCAACACAGCGATGAGTAATCGAGCTGCAGAGGCAAGGGAAAGGTTCTCAACTACACCAGCAGGATCAGCAGCTCCTCCACCACTGCACCCATTGCCATTGCAAGGACAACAACATATGACAGCGCAGCGCGAACCAAGCGTGCGTAGCCCAACGATAGCAGCTAGTGAACCCGACAAATTGAAGTCAGCAGAAATTGGGGCTAGCCTCATGAGACAGCAGCTTTTGGATCTCATCACTGGGCTCACTTCAAAAGAAGGAGACGGTGAAAAGCCCCGCGCAAAAGAGGCAGAGACCATCAAGCTCAACGACATGCCTGCACCTGAAGCTTACCGCCATTGGCGTAACCATGCCGGGGACGAGGTCAAGTCGTGCTCAGGCAAACCAGACGAAGCGTGGATCTGGCTCAATGAAGTTAACTCGCTGACCCAAAGGTGATTAGCCACCAAACTTCACAACTTCAAAGATGAAAAGTCAAAGGACGGAATCCAAGTCAGAGGTAGGAGAGTCGTTTTGATGTTTGAAGATTACTTCAGGACGCCTGAGGAGGCTGGCAGTCTCTACCGTGTTGGAGACTTATTGCGAGTTGTGAGGACAGGAGGGACAGTGGAGGATCTCAGAAGTTTTCTCAACCGGATGGACGCCACCATTGCTGGCATGGAAACTCCACCCGATGATTTTGTCCTTATCGAGGCATTCTTCTTAGAAAAATCAGGAAATGCCAACTGATGAAGTATGACACTGAAGCTTTTGACATAGCACCTGAAAAGTCCGAACAGAAATCCTATGCATTTTTGCTTCGGAACATCCGTGATCTTTTGGATAGAGAAAGGCTTAGATCAAACAGAAACCGAATTGTGGAGAAAAACAAACAGACTGACAAGCCCCAGCCCGCTGCTCCCGCTCAGCAGGGCAATGATCGTGGAAAAGGAATCGATCGAGGCCGTTCACGTGGCCGCAGCCAGAGTGGTAAGGGTGAAAAGATATGCTACAAATTCAGGGATGGAAAATGAGAAAAGGGCAAAGATTATCCCTGTAAGCGCGTCAAGGAATCCAAACCTAGATCTGGCACTCCCAAAAAGAATAGGATCAAGAGTAAGGGCAATGGGAGGACCAAATCCCCATCAACACCCAGAATGTCAAAGGAAGAGATGGCAAAGATCCTTCGCACATACTTTCAACAGGGCAATTGTTGCCATGGTGACAAATGTTTTTACAAACATGAGAAAGCAGCTGCTCCCACTAAGGATCCGAAAAAAACAACAGCACTGCACCAAAGAAAAAGGCAAGCGCAAAAGCTGCGCCCTGCATTACCAAAAGATATGCTTGTATTGCAAAGGGAAAAGGGTTGCCAAAAGCCACAAAGGTCATGAAAGATCAAAGTCAACGAGCTCTTTTGTTTTCATCAAAAGTGGAATACATCAAGATCCCTGCTGCTGGTGAACAACATAAAGCTGTGCATAGACTACGCATGTATAACAACAACTATCCGACATCGGAGTCAGTGCCAAAGCCCGACAAGTTGGTTGCCCACCGTGCTCAGGTCATTGCACGCCAGCTGTAGGAAGTCATCAAGCTCTTCAACTGCAAGCGCCGCTTCAGATGCAATGATGAGGAGGGCGGTACAACCTGTAACCACTGTAGATCTTTGATCGGTCCCGAGAACAAAGTCAGTAAAACTCATTTGCCAACAGTTGCAACACCCGCATCAAAAGACAAATGTGTTTGGTTGGTTGACACTGGCGGTGAACAGGATCTCATCAGCGAAGGCTTGCTTAAACCAGCACAGGCCTCGAACCGTCGCACCAGTGACACCCCGATTTGCCTTGCAACTGCAAATGGTTCCACACGAGCAGATGAAGTGGCCGACGTAAACGTCGAAGCTTGCACCGGCCATTCACTCCATACATCCTTGATGAAACTCCGGCAGTGTTATCCGTAGGAGTTAGCTGCATGGAACAAAGTTACAGTTTTGTGTGGCCAGCAGACGGAAAGCCGTACTTCATCCGCCCAGACCATCAAGTCATTGAATTGAATGTGGATGGCAGGGTCCCTGTAATTGACTCATCATGCAGAGTCCTCAACAGCAAGCAGTTCAAAAAGGACTGCGACCTGTCCGACAAACAGGATTGCTTCTGTGCTAGTAATCAACAGTTCTGGTATGTTCTGGTAGTAGATCCATCCAAGACTCAATAAGTCTGTTTCCAGTCAGTTGAAATCTAGTCATCCATTTTTGTAGATCCACGGCTCCTCTGTTGTACTTCATGAACTGCATGGAACGGTATAAGAACACGTTCTGGGCACGCACCTTTGATGAAATGGGGTCGCAAGAATCTTTTGAAATAGTTGACACCATCGTTGGAATCCCTTAGCCTTTCTCGATCCAGTATCTTCTTGTATTGTTGCGCCTCGCCTTCTAGTCTGTTACGCAAAGCTGGTCCACGTTTTTTTCAGGTTCTAGCTCCGTGATGTCACACCAATCATCGATTGCATCTTCAAAGGCAATCAAACTGGTTCGTCCATCATATGCAGGGTCTACCTTCGTGGTGCGTCATATGGATTTGAGGTTGTTGGGGTGCTCTTCTCATTGCATGAGTCATATTGATTCCATCCATCTGCATCGACAATGTCGAAGTCATCATCATCATAGCCATGGCGTGCCATATCGGGCTCTACCTGGAGCTCACCTTCAATGAAGGATCACAGCTCCGCTACCACTTGAAGAGGGGCACTAGCGTCTAGGTTAGATCAGCTAGAGTATCTTCCCAAGACAGCTTCACACCTGTTATACTCGGCCAAGAGCCAGTCGGTGCGGTGTCCACAGGATTACTCTATATCTTTCTTGAGCCTTGACAGCGTATGTAAATGTGCTCAATACTCATGCTATATCCACATAAGATCCAAGCCCAAACAAAAACAGTCCCCCCCCCTTCGATTCCCCCCAGGTCCGCTTCCAGAGCAGCCTTTGCAACGATAACGACAGCAACGGGAACAAGGCGGACAACAAGCAGTACAAACACCAATAACTGAACATACACTGCACACCGTCAGCGGTTCCATCCAGCACGTTTATACGCATCCCACAGGGTAACGTCAAGGGTAAAATAAAGCCAGTCACCCCGCGACGAAACGAAAGAGAGATGTGGGAAACATGTCATGGCTCAGGATCTGCGCAGGACAAAAAAATCAGAGTTAGCAGATGCTGATTCAACTGTTGCAACTCTGCGGACCTAAGACGCAAAGCAATTAGTGTGACCGAGGCACAGTTGCTGGATCGCCACAACACCTTTCCCACAGCAAGTGCGTCAGGAACGCGAAGATAGAGATGCAGGTTAGCGCCTGGGAAAGGAAGATGGCAGTGCTGCGGCACAAAACTGAGGATGCAAAAGACGCGCAATGACACTGATAACTGATATCCCGTACAAAACCAGTGGATATCGTGGCCGTGAAAGGAGGAATCATGAAGCAAAAACAAACCTGCTTGAACACTCGTCGCTCTGTTGCCTCGACGTGCGCCTGGAGTCTCTATGCTTGAGGCGTCCTGCTCACAAGGAGAATGACACACGTTTGCTTCAAGTACCAGCCGTAGCATGAAGCTAGCGTCAGAATTATTTTCGGAGCCACTAAAACATTCACATGCAATCAACCTCTGCCTTGCGAGAGATGCTGTCTGCTTCATCAGCTAGTAGTTCTGCACAGCTGGTCAAGACTAAGAGGAGTTCAGCGGCAACGACGCTGCATGACATTGCTGAGAACTGAGAACTGTGATACCAACACCTCCTTCGTTCTTCCCGCTCCCAGGCATTGACTCATGCTCATGGTCACATGTGGTCACTGCGCCTGAGCGGAAAATTTGTACATGGGTGCGGTTGGCGGCATGCAGCCCGCGCCGCAGGATCGAAGGCCAGTGCCGGCAAAATGTGGTATGCACGCCTTGGAGCATCACCAAGGTCACCAACTCAGGATGTAGCTCGAGCGTGCAACTCAACACAATTGCAGCATACACCAAAACACCGGAAAAAAACAGATAAAGCAACACCTGACCGCATCTGTAAAATGTTTCCTGTCCAGCGAATTGAATCGGTATAGTGCTGTGCACAAAATATGACTGCAGGACAAGGTGCAGATTGGCAGTTCTTCCGGCCCGTCGATGCGTTCGAGAAACGTCTCATCTTTGAGCACCTGCCCAGGGACGTGTAAGGACATCAGCCTCAAGAAATAACACGTCCCCACCAAATACCAGGACAGTATGGAACCGGCAAATATACTGGAGCCTCTGCAAGGGCCTTTGAAGATGTGCCCGAAGGCGATGGGTGTTGCCCATGCGCCAGAACCCGAAGCGCTGCTTCTGGTCGCCACGCACGACCCGTTCGAGGTCAGACCTCCACCGGCGCGCCGGAGCAATTCAAACAATCGGATTCCAGAACAATATATCAGCAAAAGGAAGCATGGGCCTTCTCACTCTCCCGGCTTTTGGCGAACCAATGATCAGGACACAGCTTTCGCACGGCTCTCTATTGGCAACCACCCACTCATCCAAAAGAGCTCTGCAGTCAAGAAGCATCTGTACATGACGCTGCAGGAAACGGAGCTGCAACAGCGCCTGGGCAGGAACTGGCTTATGAGACCTGCAGGTAGTGCCCTGTCAGGAACTATGGTGGCTCCAATGGCCATATGGTAGAATTCGGGCAGCAACGCACAATATAGTGCGGTACCAGGCAACTACCTTTCAAAGATATGCTTTTGCGAGCAATATAATATCACCGGTGCAATCATCTGACTCACAGGATGAAATTGCGATCACCGGCTTAAATACTGCCAATGAATCCAATGGGATGTGTGTGTGTGCTTCACATATGAAACAACATTAGGATCACAGACCCCATGTTCAGCGCACAATTTTCGGGCTAGCACACCACGTGCCAAACAACTGAAGGCGTGTCGCCAACACTTCCAAGCCGGCGGACACGGTGCCGTCGGGTGCCATCTCGAGGCCTTCGTCCAATGCGCGCCAGCGCAAGATGCTTCTCAGCGGCACAGAAGCACATGCGCAGGAGCGCTCCTAGAAAAGAAGTCACAAAGCAGCTAGCACTCGCCGTATCCCAAAAGGAAGGAGCTCACTGTCATCGGTTTCTGAGAGGAATGGGCACACTTACGCTGACTGAAAGCATTAGCACGGAGCCTGCTGCAGCCGCAAACTCCCCACCAAGTACTAATGTGCTTTTCATGCCCACTTTAAGCACCATGATAACTCTGGCGCCCTACGGTGTTTTGCGGTCCATCCACATCCCGTGCAAGTCTAGTGGCCCAAGTGACGTCAGGAAACGGCCGAGCCCGTGATCCCTCGACGGCGCAACTGCCTGTGCAGATGGTAGGGGGCAAGAAGAGCAGCTGCCCCGCAACCACTGAATGGAAGCATCCACTGACTGTAGCAACCATTTACTGTCGACAAGCTACAGTGATGACTAGAAAATGCAACTCTAGCTGACGTCAAGCATGTGTGCCGCTGTTGCTGACTTAGCGACGGCACGCGGCACTGGATCTTCCCCATGCAGGCTCCACCTTCCAGAGTGCTACCCTCAGGTCGTGATATGCTGATCAAACCAATTGCTGTCGTGACAGTATGAATCAAGTAGATCTCGTTACAGGCAACAGATCTTACCAGAGCCAATCATGACCAACAGGCCACGTTTCACGCACAGGTGAGCACGAAGCGCTTCCCCCCGCCCACAGACCGAGAACTGAGCAGAGCAGCTGAAGGCAGTGATGGGCCGCGAATCCCCTGGGCGTGGCGCCCGTGCGCAGATGAGAGCAAGAACATACCCCTGACTCGCTTTAGTGCACCAGTTGCATGTCTATCGGTCACTGTGTGTCGGACTGGCATGCTGCGGCCGCACCTTCGGCCGTGGCATGGCCTTTGCCCTGGCCTCGGCACAGCTGTGCATTGGAACCCTTGGTCAGCGGCCACTTCATCAGCAGACTGTGCCACTGGTATACCTGGGATCGCAGCCCCCCGTGGCAGGGTTACATTGCCGTGGTGAAAAGAGAAGACATGAGTACAGCTGGACAGCCGCCGGTATATATCAAGATGTCTATGCCCATACAGATACAATGCAACTCACATGCCTTGAGTCTCTTCCGATCAACCCTGACCTATATCTGCGCAAACCCGTTGCTGGGGAAGCCGAAAGCAAAACTCATGAGCAGCTGCCCTGCGCACAGTGTCACGAAGCATAGGTGCAAACCAGTCACATGAAAGGTCACCGGAGCAGACGCCGTGCTGGTTCAAGCCGCAGCACCAGCTGAGACCTGAATAGGGTCGTGGCCACAGGCACGAAACAGATGGCCCCTAACAGAAGAGGAAAAGCATGTAAACTCACAGATGTGAAATGGCAGGAAAAAGCACTGTGAATACACACTTGCCAATAACAAAGTGCAGCCAAGTCTGCTCGCGAACCAGTCGTCAGCTGACCAACAGGGAGGGCTGCGCTTAGTGGCAAACTTTCACACGGTTCCGGGCGCCAGTCCTCAGAGAGACAGCACTGCACGCATGCAATGGTGCCAATGTAGACATACAGACTGTGCACGCACTGGCGTCCACAGAACAGTGCCGAGGCACATATTCACCTCGATGCCGCTTATTGTCAGCCCGTATCCGATCCTGAGTCACAGCAGCAATGCACGGCCGCAACACACCACGCAGGAATACGATTCTGGACGCATGTGCCGAAACAATATCACTGACTTTGCACCGGCCATTTCTTTGGCAAAAAAGAATTGCACCGAGTCATGCGTAACAGTATATAGGCGCTGGGACCGACTCTTCATAGTTGTACAGCAGCTGCTCTACAACACACCTGACAGCCGTAGACAGATGCTACATTGACAAAGTGTTTTGAAGGAACTTTTCTGGAGAGTGTGTCATGCGCCTTTACCTGGCTGTGTTGTATGACACCCAGGTACAGGAGCACATGTCAAGTCGCTGCATGTCAGAATATGCGCTCTCAAAAAGTTGGTTCCCTTCCTCTTCCAACCCAAACCTACCTTTCGATCCTTCACCCTTCCCTCTCAAGTGTACTTTCTCGCCCGCCAGGGAAACACAGGTGAATTTTGATATGCGGAGGTGAAAACCATGCACATGTACCGGTACAGTCTAGCAAATGCATTTGTTTACAAAACAAAAACGACGAGACATCACAGTTCTTAATCCCAAAAAACATATAAACAACACAACCTTCTTCACGTGTGCTTGCTTCAGCATGTTCCGCCATCAGTGTGAACATGAGATCAACAGGGCATCTTGTGAAACTAAATGAATCTACCTGGACAAAAAGGGGAAATTTGCCATTTGCAGGTATTTTGTGGTTCTTCGTTTTTAGTTTGCAGGCATTTGCAGGCCATGACGAAGCCGGATAGATATGAAGCAGGCTGATAATAAGACCGATGACTGCAAGTGGGGCTAATTGGAGCATATCAGTGGTATGCCTATATTGGTGTTGGGCTGCATTGGGTGACATATTTTATTAAACCTTGAAACTCCCAGACGGGGATTGTACCATACTTATTTGCCGACGTTTTGTCAATGTATGTCATTTGTATTCA